>JBBPNE010000570.1:0-17442 GCA_038090735.1 Xerocomellus amylosporus | reverse complement strand
ATGTTTCGCTGAAAGTACAGCGACGTGAGATGGGTCGAGTGCAACAAGTAACCGACGTACGATTATGTTCACGATTCTCGCGTACTTTTCCGCGTCTGTTTTAGCGTGAGTGGCATTAGCAGGGGTCGCCAACGTCGTAGTAGCCATCGCGCGAAGTAAAAGAACACAGAACGAGAATGATGAGTGTTTCTGACTGGCAGTTGAAAAAACGGCTCTTACTGTCACAGGATTTCGTCTCTTATACCCTACTGGCGCGGTGTGGACATGTGGTCGTTCGTCGGCATTGATTGTCCTTGATGGACAGACAATGCAGTCGCAGGTGTGCCAGTGGAACTGTGGTACGCGTCCACAACCAAGTTACCTATTTTGGAAGTTCCGCCCCTGAGAGTGTTGAAAAAACTGGAGTCTTCCCTTTGTAGGCTGTGTTATTGTTCCAGCGATTTGACACAAGGTTCACTAAGGTATCAAACCTCCATTCGTTGAAGTATGAACGCGCAGTTGCAGAATTTATGATTCATGAAACCCACGTGTCCAAGTTAGGTGAAAAAGACAGTAAGTAGGTTCGGTGTCATCACCGTTGGTTTTAGTGTCTAGGCCGGGTTGTTATGGTTGTGACGTCGAATGTTCACCCCAGGGCCGTAAACCCTGTGAGCTGCGAATCGACGATTGTATAATAATACAATTTCATCTCCGAGTCCTGAAATCCGTCCCATTTTGCCATTCAGTTTTACATATGTGGGACGTTCAAATACACACACATCGACTTCGAGCGTGGCGCAGTTGCCCTGAACGTCGCACCCGCGAGTCAGCAAAGGAACGCCGTGTTTGTGCGTATTGGAATCTAGAGTGTGATACGCAGAGAGATACGCAAATTCGGGGATTCTTCAAACCACACCCGATAATCCGTTGGATTGTAAAGTGCCCGTCGTGCAGAGCAAACGCGGACTCGAATGGCTGTGTCTGATTTGGGAGACCATGACACGCAAGGTGGACCCATTCGCTTGCTTTGCCAGCTCTTCAACCACCCTAGGCGTGTAAGATTCCTTTCCATCTATACTTACTCGTGAATGTGGCGAGGCCTTCGATGCGCTGACCAATATTGTCCAGTTCCGCGCCTACGGAAAAGAGTTCACTCTCGCCAGCAGCTTCGGCTTGATCGATGGCAATGAACCGTTTCTGTTCAATTATGGGACTCGAAGGATGGCCCCGTCTGGCGTGAATGAGGGCGGTCAGGGCTGGGGTGTAGGACGAGATGTAGAGATGTGGGTGATTTATTTGGCCCCTCCTAAGCGGACCAGCAGTGTGCAAGGGCAGCACAGAGAACTCGCCGGTAGAACACCACCAGATGCGTGATTGAGATGGATGGGTCGTCTCGAGGCAATCGACAATAAACGAATCGATCTGATCCCAAAGTGTGCGTAAGAATGACGCGAGCTCTTTGAATGTGAGCGGGATCTCGATCGAGGAAGACGATGAGCGCGTCAACTATACTCGTTTGCATTGACGATGATGACAGGTCCACCACTGGCCGCGCGTTGGAGATCCAAGAAGAACGAGGGAAGAAGGAAACGGGAAAGACCAGGTAGCTCGCGAACATTGGCCACAACCCTCTGCATTTCGAAGTTGAGATGGCACAGCCGTTCATGCTGATCTGCATCAGGCGAATTGAGGACATTTCGAATGAGCGGGGCCCGCTGCATGAACTCATCTACCAGCGTCTGTCCTGCCGGCCCAGATCCTATGAGATCGTCAAGCAGGGAACGGAGGAGAGTGAGCTAACTCCAGAAGCCACTCCGGGGGCCCCGCCCGAGAAGCCCGACTGAGCACGATTACGAAGACACGCTAAGAATGCGTCTACTACGAGCGACGACATGTGCTTTTTGAAGATGTCAAGATGTCGAGGTAGTGACGGCAGAGCGGCCAGATGTTGAGTAAGCAGTCGACAAGACGTTTCATATGCGAGAAGTATTGTGCGATGCTGGAGGTACTCAGCGACACGGATCCATGCTCTGGCGGCAGAAAGGTCACTGGAAGACACAATTTGGCGCACATGTACGAGTTGAGCGTAGAGACTGAACACCTGCTCCTTATCCTGTTTCGACCACGTGAACCGGTGGTGGAGGTATGTAGTCTGCAAGGTTGTTTAAAGACAGTGACTGATCGAAGTGTCCTTGCGGGCAAAGGTCGAGTGCTTCTCGGCCGAGGGCAATGGCCTCATCGAGGTCTTCCATCGCCCCGGGCTGGTTGTACCGAGTGGAGAGACAGGCTGCAAGGTTGTTCAAAGACATCGACTGATCAGGATCTCCTCGCGAGCGAAGGACGAGGGCTTCTCGATCGAGGACAATGGCCTCATCGACATCGTCCGCCGCCCCGAGTTGCTTGTACCGAGTGGAGAGATGAACTGCAAGGCCGGTCAACGACCCCGACCGATCAGGGTGTCCATGCGGGCGAAGCACGAGTGCTTCTCGCTCGAGGACAATGGCTTCGTCGAGGCCTCTCGTCGCTCCAAGCTGGTTGTAATGATCACCGAGATGGATTGCAAGCCCAGCCAAAGAGACAGGTCGCTTGGGGTGGCCGGTGAGCAACATTCTAGTACTTCACAATCAAGGTCGATCGCCTCGTCGACGTAACAAGTTCTTCCACCTTGCTTAAACTTGGCGACGAGAGATTTTGCCCGTAAATGCAACCGTTTAACTGGTAGGCGTCATTTCACTGCAAGGCGACAGAAAGACACAAGTACCCTTAACTCGGTGACGAGAGATTTTGCCCATAAATACAACTGTTCGACTGGTAGGTACATTAGTTCACTGCTCTGCATGACGACAGAAAGACACAAGTACCTTTCCAATGCATGGTGGCCCACCGAACTTGAAGCTTGATTCAACGCGGTGGTTTGGGGAAACACTGGGATACCGTGACAGTTGTGCATGCGGTCGCTGGTACACAGGTTCCATCACACCCCGATATCGCGTGGACCCTTTGTTTGGCAAAAATCCAATTCACTCATCCGCAAGGCTACCCGCACCCTCCATCGAACTACACGTTCGCTCTGTTTCGGAGTCACCTTCTCTTCCTCGTGACGTTACCTATCACCACAGGGTGTGGGAGAAGCGATATGCCAGTGGGATGTCCTGACGAGCTTTTAAGTACTTTGCGTAAGTAATAGTGGATCATACTATTCGTCTTCGGGACATCCCGATTTTTGTGTCGCCAGTTCAATTCTCGTCGCCTGCTCGACTACGCCTTACATTCGTGGTTCATTCCGAGTAATGCGGTCATGTCTACTCATGGAACGAATCAAACGGCAGTTTGGGGCGCCGGAAAAGCGAATGTTGCACCTGATTCACGGTGAAAGCCTTGGACGATGCGAGTGCGACGCGAAAGAAGCCCATGATGGTGCTGCGATTTGTCCATCTGGAGAGGACACCTTCGTATCAGGCACCATTCCCGAAATTATGGTATCAGAATGCATCTCTCGATTTTTTCCTTGACTTGGAATCAGGTTTCTTGAACCACAAAAATGTCATGTTCTGCGGCGTGTTAATCTCGTTACGCATCTACTTCTGGGAGTTTGCGAACTCAAGGTCTGCACTGACCGATGCGGCTGCGATAGAAAATTACACTGACAGACCTTGTAACTTGTAGGCCTTCGTCCTCTGAGGACGAGCACGGTCGCGCGAACGGGCTAGGGTCGAAATATAAATATAAGGAGACGAGTCGGATGTAAGCGTCCACGAGGTTTATTGTCCTTCCGATATGGACTGCAGCACGGAACGGGAGAACAGTGATGTCATTGTCACCGCCTGGAATGTAAATCTCAGGTTACTACTGTCTCCTTTGGGAGTCGATCGTTGATGGACAAATGGGTGAATATCACGAATTATTCTCTCTACGACGGATTGAACAGGTATCAATGAAAGGGTGCTAGAAGACGTCCATGCGATGCACCAGTGTTCCAGGAGACGTTCGACGCATATGTCAGAGAGGCCCTTTAGAGATAGGTCTCATCCGTCCTGGAATATATCATGACGACGACTCTGTTCCACATACTGATGAAGAAAAAAAGAAACATGGTAAGCAGAGCATATCACTTCAAGTAGGAAGGCCTAACATACCTTGCTGGAATGGACAGTTCGAAAACTTGTCTTCCAGACCAGAGTATGTGTTCAACCACTTGTCCAGTGTGCTGATAAATCCAGCATGTGAGACTTCGGTTCGTGACACCGTGACAGCTGCACTCTTCGAGAATGTTTTGAAAGAAGCCTGAATCAGATGGGTGATTGGGCGATGTAATTCCTCTGGCCAGTTATTCTTCAGACAGTGTGTGAATTCGGGGCTCTCAACAACATCGGGATCCACGATAGTCGCTTGCTTTTGCTTGGCAATGTTTCGCGGTTTTCCATCTGCCCAATCAGCATACTCTATCGGCCAATTTCTCATATGAGAGGGGCGACCAGATCCAATGGACTGAACAAATCCATTTTCGTCGGCTTCTTGCAATTCCGTATCGGAAAGTGGCCCTGCGTAGGAAAAAAAGAACAGCAAAAGCACGTAGAGAAATGACTCTACATCATCGAAGTGTGTGTGCCTTCCGCCCTTGAGAACGTTGTACGAAATGTAAGGAAAAGTGCCCTGGTATACCGGTTAGTTAATAGCGACAGGAGGTTAGTAGAGTACGTACAGTTCGCAGCGCTTTCATAGGATTCTTATTATCGGGTTGAGGAAGAGTGGAACACTGCTGACTGGTGTATTCGAGAAATTGGTCGTCAGGTGTGGCTGGTACAGGTCGGGTGGCCTCTTCAGCGTTCTGCACGACGGCCATGTCGAGGTCGATCAGATACCCTCGCTCGTCTCCGGGACGAAGCCCGAGAACGATGTTATTCTCGCTGATGTCGCGGTGCAAAATACCGATCGTCGTGAGATATTTGTGTCCTGGCATGCCGTCGTATCAACATACCATCTCAATCATGACCGCGCAAAAAAGAAACGTACCTAACAGTGCACCGCGTATTCCTCGTACAAAGTCATGGACGCCCCAGAAGTACTTCACCGGTCGTTTCAACTCCGAGACAGAGATGGTCAGCACACGGTTCTCAATATTCAGTTTCTCGATCTGGTCGTCAAGAAATCCCCTGATTGCACCGAGCGTCGTGCACGTCTTGCCATTACTCTCTACCTTGAACGTCCTAAACGCGCGTCAAGACCATCTCCTAGGCCACATAGGATAACACATACATGAACGGGACGATCACGTTAGGGTGGGGTTGAGGTCCTTGGTTCCTCAGGCGTTCCATGACTGCATCCTGTTCTGCCACCCGGGCGAGATCTTGCCACGCCATCTTCAACGCCAGCAGCTTGTTTTTGTCCTCGAGACCTACGACACAGAATACAGTTGTTCCCCTTCCACGAATCGAGCTGGCCGTGAACAAGATCCCCAAGCATTTGTAACCATACACAGCGAGCGGGAAGAAGACGAAACGATTTACTGAGTCGACAGCGCTCTTGTCAGTCTTGCATTTCTTCGATCGCGTCCCGTCGTCGTCGTCATCTGCGATTTCGGAAAGGACCCTCTTGGTGGAAGAAGAAGGGATTTGCTGTCGGCGGAAGGCAGCTGTATCACTCCGGGGGCGGGCCGCAGATTTAGACTCAGACATTGCCACTCGTGAAAGGGGATTTGGGACGGAGAACGCTTCATCTTTCCTAGGCCGCCGCTTTGCAGTTGCTGTGTTCGAATGTCGAGTAACATTTTTGACCGTGCAGGCTTGTTCTTTCCGTTCCAGCTCCACGTCTGGATTGTGCCCTAAGTCCACCTTGTCCGCCAGTGCCAAGCCAAGCAGGATCCGTACGAACTCGATGCAACCACGACCATCTGTCAGCATCAGCTCCAGACGTTCCGTCCCGCTACCCTCTCCACGCAAGAACACCGCCTTGTCTTTTGTGATCGTCATTCCGAGGACATAATGAACCCACGGCTGCGCCCGTTTCAAGCCTCGTGCGTACCGGTGCATCTGTTCGACACCCGCCACCAAGTCCTTGTTCTTCGACTCGCCAACGACCCGCGAAGCTGTGAAGTTGACATACTTCGGGTCGACGGTCTTGAAGTCATCTGTGAACGCTTCGATCGGCAACAAAAGGAAGTCGGGTCTCATATCTTCTCCGTCGGGTTCATACGATAGCGGCATAGCATGATGTTTGTCCTCGGGAGCCGCGAAGCGATGGCGCAACTCCGGGTTCGCTACGGCGAGCTTGGGCTTCGCGAAAGCAAAGGCACGATCGGTGATGTTGTTAAGGAACGAGACGAGTTCGTCTTCGCGGAGAGGTTCCGTTGGGAACGTGGTCCACCTGAACGAGTATGCCTTGGTCTTCTGTTCCCCCTTCCCCTTCGTAGCCGTAGGCGAGCACTCTGGCTCCCCGCCGTCACTTTTGGTATCCGGCTGAATACAGTCGTACCGATCAGCGTCCTCGAATGCCTGTTGAACGGCACTCTGAGCATCATCGGATTTCGGGTCGAGGGGGACCCCGCGATTATAGTTGTTGCGCGGGCCTGTCACTTCGAAAACTTGAACGACCTTGTCTTCAACGAATTTGTGTAAAATATCTCTCGCCAACTTCGTCGACACTATGTGTCCCAACACATGGTCGGCGAGATCGTGCATCAGGTACCGTGCCTTGGCCAGCTCGTGGGTAATCGCGTCGTCTACCTCAGTGCGAGTATGGGTCTGCCCCGGGTGTCGGTTGGAGGCTGTCTTTTTTGGAGGCGAGGGATTGCTTATCGTGCGAACGGGAACGACCACCTTACTATCTGCGCTTTGTTTGCAATCGGTCATGTTTCGCTGAAAGTACAGCGACGTGAGATGGGTCGAGTGCAACAAGTAACCGACGTACGATTATGTTCACGATTCTCGCGTACTTTTCCGCGTCTGTTTTAGCGTGAGTGGCATTAGCAGGGGTCACCAACGTCGTAGTAGCCATCGCGCGAAGTAAAAGAACACAGAACCGAGAACGATGAGTGTTTCTGTGTGGTAGTTGAAAAAACGGGTCTTACTGTCACAGAAGTTCGTGTCTTATACCCTACTGGCGCGGTGTGGACATGTGGCCGTTCGTCGGCACTGATTGTCCTTGATGGACAGACAATGCAATCGAGTGTGGATCTGTGGATGTAGACGGTGACCAGTCTATAGTGGATGCTATTGCGACGCGTCCAAGTTACCTATTTCGGAAGTTCCGCCCCTGAGAGTGTTGCATGAACTTGAGTCTTCCTTTCAATTGTATGTTGTGTTTACTGTTCCAGCAATTTGACACAAGATTTACCACGGTATTAAACCTCCCTTCTTTGAAGCACCAACGTGGAGTCGCAGAATTCATGATTCATGTCACTCGAGACTGACCGATTGATGGACGACCATACAACTCCCAGTCGTGAAAAATCCGTCCGTGGAACTCCGTTCGACGAACGTTTGACACATTGAATACCTGGATCTAGTAGCCGCGAATATAAGGTCTGGCCGATCTTGTATCCTCACCCTGATTCACCGATCAGTGCCACACCATGACACGGGGAATGCAAGACACGCAATCTCGGACGAGAGTGTTTGAATCCGCTTTGAAATATTGTCCAAGGGAAGCCAAAGAGGTCCGATGTTTACGAGATGGATGATATCCAACGGAGTACGCAACACGTTCCAAGGGAGGGCTGCATGGAACTGAAGTTATTGAAGTTAAAAGGAAATGGCGACATAGGGCCGCTCCGGAATGTCCGTATGCGTTGCAGCGAACGTTATAATTGCACCATGAGCCAGATTCATACCCAGAGTCGATCATCCTCTCGCCGTCCTTTGATAGCATGTCCGATTCAGACTGAAAAGGACAAGGGTTACCCCATAGCACCATACAAGCATATACATGAGCCCTCATGGACGGGGACTGAGGCAACAAGATAATGGTCACAGAGAGGCATTGCAAGAAACAAACATGGCGTTGCAATGTACGAACTTTGTTGAATTAGAAGTAACCGCTTCACGGTTTTACGACCATCGGTTCACCATGCCCTACTCCTCCGGCCCACAAAGTTCCCCTATATCCAGTTCCTGCGTGTCGTTCGACACGCGCTCGCCATTCGTTGCACCCGCAACCTCCCGGTCGACCGCGAACCGTGCCGCCGCCGCCGCGTCGAGCGAGCCCTCGAGCGAATCTACAATGAGGCGACCAATGTTTGGAAGAAACTGAGAGAAAGAGAGTCGGAAGAGAAGTGAATGACCAAGTCAGCAACGAATTTGTATGTCTGATTCGCCGAACACCAAACACGCTTCTGACAATCCAGAAATGCCATCGAGACTCGGCGCTATCTCCGCCTCAACAAATCTAATAGGGGCACTCGCCTTGAATCCATGCCCACTACCAGACGTTGCCAAGAACAACGTAGGATCTCCTGGAAAAGGGCCGATGACCCAGTTTCCGTCAGGCGAGTCAGTGTACCTGCAATACTGGTGTGAGCTCCTGAGAGTCACAAACGTCCCTCCGCTAAGGAAAAATGAAAAGAATATAATGAAATGGTGTGGAATTCAGAAATATGAAGCAAGAAATCCAAAGGGGAGGGGGGTCGCCAACGGTCGGTCGGTCTCGGTGCCGTCACCTGCCTGTTCTGACCACGGCACGAATCGAAGATCCGGTTTAAAGTTGTAAAATCCGACCCTATTTCATTAGGGTTCGGCGTATTGAATGCACGGAACCGTCGCACCGTGGTTGCCACGTCCTAGACCAACAATGAGGGCAGTAGACACCCAGGCGAACATTTTTAGCTAATCATTTATCGCCTAGTCCAACAATGTCTCACATGGAACGCAGAACAACAGAATCTAAGACCAAAGGGATGATCCTGATAGGAGCCGCACCAACGGAAGGATCTTATCCTTCAGCGGGGTCTCGGGCATTGACGCAGTTGACGTCCGCTCGTAGGCAGTATCGCCAACTATGCATGTGCAACTCGGTGGGAATTGACCGAGAATTTCGATGTGGGTCTGGTCCAGTGCCTCTGAGAGACCTCGCTATGTGGAAAGATATCGGAATCTAACGTTTCCTCGGTTCGAACGTGGTTATCGTTCTACCATTCAAGACTATGTTGATCAGCGATTTGGAATTACCAAGATGGTCAAGATCATCTTACGTTTGCAGACATCATGACTGTCACATTTTTCAATAGAAATGCAACAAAGCCCGAGATTGTGGACATTATAGGGGTAGTCTTCACGCGTACGACCGCATGCTGGCAATGTACCCAAAGCTCGCACGGGCACCACGGTTCAAACGGACTGCTGGAACTTATCCAGGATGTCGTATCCACCCAAGCGAGGATGAGGTAACAGGATCCAACTTGAAGGAGTCACAAGGATAACGCAAGAAAAAAGAACAGCGAGAAATGAAGTCACTCACCAACACATCCGTGTCCCAGCCCACGGCCTCACTGCCAACTCAGGATACACCTGCCCAAGTTGCTCCCTTAATGCCTGTAGTGCCGATCGTGGAACGCGCAGGCCGTCACCCGAAACCGGATGGCTCGTAATTGTTCGAGGCGTCGATATCTTCCGGACTGGGCCGTGGTCAATATCACCATCAATCCGCCTGGGGGAGATCATGTGAGTGCGCCCCGCCGTGTGCATACCAAGCTTGACGGTTCCATCTTCGGTTGGCTACGTGGTACATTGAATTAGTCAGTAGTACGAATCAGTGTATCGGTTAGGATGAGCCATATGGTAACACCAGAGTCATGTGTCAAGCGACCGAAAGTCATAATCGACCAATCAACGTTCAACGGAGGAAGAAGCGGGCAAAAAAGGAAGAACAAACACGAATCTAAATGGAGGAACGAACGAATGGGTGTAGCTTTGACTCCGTGACGCGAAGCCAGCACTATGTCTTTGAGTCTGTAGACACAAGGTCCACGTCAAACAAATCAGGGAAACGACAAAACAAATGCGGCAGTGAGTCATCAGGAGCTGAAAATCCCAATTGGAAAGTCGAGCACCCCATGATTCGAAGCATGGGGCACGACACCAATGCATAAGAGATAAGCGGCGGGAAGATACCCCGCCGGACGGATCTCTTCCGTCCCCCCAAACTTGAACCCGACGCTAATTTCTGTTGTATCCAAGTTTGGCGCCGCATATCAAGATGGGCTACTAGGAGGCATAATAACGTGATAGGGGATGCTTTCGTGACCTTCCCCAATGTTGGACGCCATCCAAGGCCAAAGGTAGACCCAGGGTACGCTCCAAAAGGTGACCATTTTCACCAGAGCTCGAAGAAATGCGAATGCGAAAATCATGATTCACCGTTACATACATAAGAGTAAGGAGCCAAAAAGGTGAAGAAAGAAAGAAAAACTCACTGGGAATGTGTAGAGCCCGCTCTCAAAATCCAGGTATATATGACATCCTTTGTACCGCTCCCTTTCGTCTGAACTGAGTTGGATGATTGCCACGCTCTGGCTGGCAAAGGGTAACTAGTACGCATCACTACACTCGCCAAGGATCAGTACAACCCGCTCACCCAGTTGCTAAGCATTTCGAGTCGAGCTCCAACTCGGGAAACGTCGATGCGGTCCACGATCCAATGGTGAGTATAACCCTGTCACCCTCGAAACACTTGCCGTCCCTACAGGTCACGCCTGTCGTCCGCCCATTCTCATCTTTCACGAGTCCGACGACCTCCTGGTTCTCAATCACCCTCCCGCCCATCTCCCTCACGCGCGAGAGAAGGATCCCCACCGCCCGCGCCGCTTCTGCCCAACCTCCCTCGGGATTAAAGTAACCACGGTAATTCGTGAGCGAACCGACGCGCTGCTCATTCGAGTCCGAATCCGAGTGCGTCGGAGTGGTGGAGGAGTTGGTGGAGGGACGTAGGGAGGATAAAAGTTTGGCCCGGACAGCCTTGGTGTCCGAAAGGTCTTCGATGGGTGCACCAAGCCGTCGATCATTCTCCCTTAATTTATCGTCGAATTTATCGCCGCCGACGTTGATAACGCCGCATCTATGTCGCGCGTCATTGAGCAAGCAAGAATCCAAGAACAAAAGTGGGAAATCCAGACGCACTCGTGATAACAGCCCCCCCACATGGGCTGCTTCCATGCCTCCATCGCTTCTCTCGCTAGTTGGGCGTAAAACGTGTCGCTGTAGCACGACCTAACCACTGTTTCAAGATGTTGTTAGCACCCTGTTCCTCATTGCCGCAGGCTACCACCCAATCAGTCGGTGTCGGCACGCACCTTTATTGATATCCGTGCCCGCAGCGTCTACAGCGGGTAACTCCCTTGCTCGATCAAGAACCGTCACATGTTTGTAACCAGACCCGAGAAGATGAAAAGCCGTGGAAAGACCGAAGGCACCAGCACCGACAATGACAATTTGCGAGGATGTCGTGAGCGAGGGACTAGGTTGAGCATGGCTCCGAATGATTGAGGAAGACATATTTCAGGGACTCCGTGAAGAATGGAAGTGTAAGCTGGCAATCATCCAATCCGATAACAGAGAGCACATGGCAAGTACGGCCCGAGGAATAGAAGCTTCCCGCGTTTGTGTCTGTTGCAAACTTGTTGATGAGTCAACCAATTTCCAGGCGTTGAAAATGAAGGAAATAGTTGTTCGTGGTGGTTGGTATACCCACAGGAGTGTCCAAGTCGATAAACCATAGTAGAAGTTCGCGTTTTCAAAGTTGAAGCTTGAAGTCGCAGTGGCGGAGAGTTGCCACAGCCTACTTTGTTATGTACGCGTGTCGACGCAGCTGCGCCTGCACGGTCGGATAAGGGCCATAACCCGTTTATTCTGTGCGAAGACCTCAGACTGCGCAGCGTTTCCTGATGGCCCGCAAGATACTTAGTAGTTGGCCTGAGGTAGGCGCTGGCCCCTGCACCGCTTCCAACGTTTAATCGTACACCTCTCCTACTGTATCATCAACATCACGCCCTGCACGATCCCAAGCCGAGTCTTGAGCTCGAACCTCGACCAGGATGTCCCCACTCAAATCGTATCTTGTCTTATCGCCGTGTTAATCCGCTAGTAACTGACTGGGAGCTGCTAGGTCCGAGCCCGGACGACCACCACGCCTCTCATCGACATCTATCCTCGATCTGTCCGACAGGCTCGTCCGATCGTCCGATCAGTACTGCGAGGCAGGCGGCTTTGGAGACGTCTTTCGGTGTCAATACACGAGCGACGATGGGATCAAGCAGGTCCGAGCCTCGTTTTCTCCACGTTTCTCTCCTTTGACCTGCCACGTCCCTTGACCTCGAATAGGTTGCCGTGAAAGCATTTCGGTTCAGTTTCTCGGTCGACGACTCACAACACAAACGCGATGGGGGAAAGGCAGCTCGTGTGCGTCAGCTTTTCGTTTACCTTTCCCACGATCGGCATCAGAGGACCAGAGGATTGAACGTCTCTCGTAGATGATACGCCATGAGCTCGGGATTTGGAGTCGGCTTAGCCATCACAACATCGTACCGTTTCTCGGGATCACACACGGATTCGGGAAACAGGGAAGCGCGTCCTTGGTGTCGATGTGGATGCCGCACGGTACACTGCACACGTTTTTGGAGGCGCATGACGATCGGCTCGCGGTTGCACACCGTCTACAACTGGCACGTAAAAATGATGAAACATGCTATGCAGCGGGGCTCTCTGACGTCGCTCTCTTATTTCAGTTGTTGGATATTGCGAATGGGCTCTATTACCGTAGGTCTAGTTCACACCACAAAATGCTTACTGGCACATCACTCATCACGGATAGTGCACTCGTTTCCGATGATCCACGGGGATCTCTCAAGCGTACGTCGCAAGGGATCTATGTTCTATCTTGTTAGCTCAGCTACGGACAGAACAACATACTCCTCGATCACAATTACAATGCTTGCCTGTCCGATTTCGGGTGTGCATCCTTGGTAGGTGAACTCCCTGAGGGATTCGCTTACCTCAAAGTGTCCACCGTGAGACCGGGCACCCTTCGATGGGCCGCACCCGAACACTTCTCGCTCAACGAAGATGAAATGAAGCATACCATCAAAAGCGACATTTACTCGTTTGGGAACATGGCTCTTCTCGTACGCACTGGGCAGCTTTTCCTCGAATACAACCGTGATCCTCTTGTCAGATACTGTCCGGAAAATACCCGTGGTCCGAAGTCCGAGCCGATGCCGCTGTTGTGTTACGTTTGTCTCAGGGTCTCAAGCCTGGTCGGCCACTCGCTCGATCGATCAACGATCAGCATTGGACGCTCATCGAACGGTGCTGGTCATCGGTTCCGGAGAGACCGCTTGCAGAAGACGTGGTGTCCTCGCTCCAGCAACTTCTAGGTGCCTTTACTCTTCTACCACCCCCCCTTCGCGAGCTCCTTGGCGTCCCGACGTCATCACCCAGCGTACCGAATCGTCCTGTCAATGACAATCTCCATCGCCCACCTATCGAGGGTGCATGCGATCGTGCTGAGGAACCCTCTCTTGAGCGCGCCAAAGTAGGATATCCGTACAATGGTCCATCAAGTGGGAGCACGAAGCCGGAGCACGATCACTCTGTAGAGGACGCTGTTTTACAAGAGAAACCAACCACTAGTGAACACGTGATTGACGTGCGATCGGATGGTCGACCACGTGCGTTAAATTAACTGATCCACTGAATTTTGATCCAAGTTTCTTTTTGACAGTGATCTCCAAACGGGTTCGTGGTGAACTTTTAGGAAAAGGAACGTACGGACGTGTCTACCTCGCCATCGACACCTCCACGGGCGAAATGTTTGCTGTCAAGCAGGCCGGTAGAAACGCTCTGGCTCGGCGTTCCGACTTATTGCTCGAGTTGAAGACGGAACGAGAAATCCTCAGCGGGCTGGATCATCCTCATATCGTAGCTTACCTCGGAACCGAGCAGACAGCCACCTTCCTGAGCCTGTACGTCGTTTGTTCGCTCGAGGGAGATATCCTCACACGACTATGGCAGATTCTTGGAATACGTCCCTGGCGGTTCCATCACGAGTTGTTTGAAAGAGCACGGCAGGTTCAACGAGGAGGTGATCAAGTCGTTCACTGCCCAAATGTTTGATGGGATGACGTATCTGCATGCCAACGGCATCATCCATAGAGTAAGCGTATCACCACCCACGTACAAATTCCTCTCCCACCCCCGTTCCTCCTCAGAATATCGAAGGCAACAACGTTCTCGTCAACCCGTCCGGCACCTGTAAAGTCTCTGGTTTCGGAAATGCCCGACGCGCCGATGACGATAAGGCCTCGTGGACACCGAGGCGCGGTACCGTGTTCTGGACCGCCCCCGAAATGACCAGGAGTCATCACGGGAAGAGGTATGATTCCAAAGTCGACATCTGGAGCGCGGGTTGTGTATTGCTTAAAATGTGGACGGGAGGAAGAGCGTGGCAGGATGGGGACGTATTTGCGTCGATGGTCAAGGTGAGTCCGTGTGTCCATGTCACAACCTGAGGTGTTCACCGAGAACGTCCGCATGTCAACGTGTGTCGATCGGGATCGGGAATATGGTGATAGGCCAAGCATCGAGGAAGGTCTTTGCCTCTACTTTCGGACGTGTTCCTGTCAGATATCGCAATCGAATTTAGTAAACGGTGTTTTGAGCTGTGCGTGCGCTTTCCCTCGTTTCGGGAGACGAACGCTAACACGAGCCTCCCCCTGCAGAAATACAGAGGCACGCGCGAGCGCCACTGAACTGCTTCAACATCCCTATTTGACGCTTGAGCCCGACTGGGTGTTTACCGAAGAGGTGCATGTACATAGAGTAGGTCGCGTATTACGTAACATCTTAGACTCAAGTGAGTTCCATGACATCACGGTATCTGTCACCTGGCGTGACTGGAATTGATCCCCTCTCAACCTCGACCATGTCCCACCTCAGCGGCCGACACATGTCTCGCAGTGAGTCTCTGCCTGCATTCCTTGAACCCGCCCTGACCAAACCATGTTGGAATGCCAGATGACTATAACCGGACCGCCAACTTCGCCTCGGACAGCCCGAGCGAACATGGCGTAGGAGAGGCGGACGAGGACCACGCGCTGCTCCCCGGGAATCACGGGGGACGCGGAATCGGGCTTGCGGGGGGGTACCCCGGTTCTCAGTCTCAGTCTCAGCCCTCGCGCCAGCCCCCATCCGAGTCCGAGTCCAAGCCCTCGTCTGACCCCGCACCCGCACCCCTATCCACGTCCGGCCCCGCACGGGCGCTCGCAGGCGCAGGCGACGACCCCTACGCAGGGTACGACCCCGGCATGGCAGGCTGCACCGTCGAACAAACCACGTGTCACATCCCGGGCTTACCCTGGATCGGCGCTTTCCCCTCTTCAGCTCAAGCTCCAGCCGATTCCCAGTTCGACGCCCGCGCCCACGCCAACGCAGCACCGGGGATGAGCCGCGGGTACGAACGCGACGCGGATGAATACGCCGACGTGTTGGAGCCGTCTCCTCCTCCCTCGTCCTCTGTGGATGTCGGAACGGGAGCGAGCGTCGTAGACCCTCCGGTCCGAGCTGCAGACCCAAACCCAAACCCAAATCCAAATCCAAATTCAAGCCCGGACCCAAACCCAGACCCATTCGCAGACCCGCCCAACCCAGAGCGTCTAGACCCAAATCCAAATCCAAATCCTCACCCAAACCCGACACACCCGTCCATCGGTACGCGTCTCGTCGGTCGCGTCCAACGGCTCGCAGGCAAGGTCTTGCGCGATCCTGATATCGAGGCACGAGGCAAACGACACATGGTATTCTCCTCTTTTCGTCTTTTTCGTCGCGCCCTGACGTCGGGTTTCAAACGTTTAGACGGGTCACCTTTGACTTGGCGTCGGAGCAACCCATGGTGGTTCTCGTTCCGGCTACAAGTGAATACTGTCTTGCACGCGGGCTTATTGATAGTCACTAGTGTCCACAGATAAAGTGTCCAAGTAGATAAAACGACTGTATATGAAAAAGTGGAAATGCAGGATATTCATCCTTTGATTGAGCTACGAGCGCGAGGCGGACGAACACGAGTCTTGCTCCTCGGATCTCGGAACGAGTGTCACAGATTCTGGTCAACAGATCCAAACCCGCCCAACCCTCAAAACCCAGCCACACCCAGTTTCAGCCTTTGACCAGAGAGCCAATCTCGTTTCGCCATCGAAAATTATATTAATACAGGTCAACAAAACTAGTACTAGGTGTATATTCCTGGACCCGGAGGGGACAGGTTTGTAACCCATTAATTGCGTGGGAAATGGTAAAAAACGACGCCCGTGGGAAGTCTTGGCTTGACTTAACGGGAACCTAACCCTAACCTTCGGATAGGGTTCGTAGGGTGGCGCACTGCTATCTTGCCACAGTCCTACACCCCCACACGCACCACACCCTTCACCCTAAACATCACCCTGTCGATGTCTGGCTCGAATTAGGGTTCGTAGGGTGGCGCGTTGCGATCCATGCCACTGTCCTACACCCCCACACACACCACACCCTTCAGATCTGAGTCGGTCTCAGAACTATCGGTCGTTGAGGTCGTTTTGGACATATCGGAGGATGTTTGAACGTGCAATGTTGACATTCTGCGGGCTGCTATCAGTTCTTGATGTCTTCGTGATTTGTTTGATTTCGTGGGCGTACATTGATCGCATGCCCCTGCCGTCCGCGCAGTTATGGCCTGTGGGAGGTAGTGTGCTCATCCATTTCATGTCGTTGAAGCACTTGCTGAAGACCTTTTCGTATCTTTCCATGGCAGGCCTGAAATGAGCGTCACTACCATTTACCATGTCTTGTTCAGTCGGTGGTGGCGGAAGGATCAATCATTTCGTGGATGAACTAAACTGTCACGAGTGTCATGACAGTTGTGCTGGCAACCTGGTGTTTGTTTTCAACGAATGTCGGAAGAAGCATCAATGCTGGTCTATTATTCCCACCGTGTAGAGAACAGTGGTCACGCGGGACTGATCGTCCTTCAGTTCAGACCGGTCACCGTCAACCAAATCCGATCCACACATTTAATGAGATATTGTTGCATGGGTTTGCTGTATGCCAGCGAGTTCCTCTGGGGTGAACGACGGGGGATGGAATCGAGGCATGACTGGGATGCTCTGACCAGGCGTTGTCCATCGCCGACTTTATTTGAGGTCTGTGGCATGAATCGAGCATTCAGAGAAGAATCGGGGCATGTCTTACTTGCTTCACAACCTAACCACGAAAGTGCTCATGTCTCTTTCACTCGGCAGGATTGTTTCCTGGATGAGCTAAGCCGATGATCACGAGTGTCGCAACAGTTTATTAGCGTGTGTAAGATTTTTGTTTTGTTTGCGGCAGCCTCGGGTCCAGGGGTGCCCGGAGGGCAATGGTATATACTAACTTGATATAGAGAATTGCAGGATATCTACATTACAGATAATTGAGTTGCATGCGTCCCATCCCAAGCGCTCACGCTTCC
>JBBPNE010000569.1:0-17458 GCA_038090735.1 Xerocomellus amylosporus | reverse complement strand
CACACTGAATCCCTCCTTCTTTGTACTATGATCGTCTCGCACCGTTCCCCATCTACTACCGGGGGAGACTTGCTCTTATCTTTGTTATCTCTTCTCTTCTTATCTTCGGACTTAACTCTCCTTAGCTGATTCTATCGTATCGGTTACGTGTTCCCTCTTACTCATCGTTCCTTCCGATTCTCTGGTATTCCTTGATGACACGTCGCCTAGTACTTAACTAGACCGTCTACACTCTGTACTGTATTCTTGATCTACGCAATCTAGCGTTGACTTGCGTTCTTGACCCACGGTCTCGTCCTTAGTCCCCTCTTCCCTTAGTCTTCGTCGAGGCCTCCTAGTCCCTCGAGTCCCTTGAGTCCCTTCGCCATCTACACCTCTGTCTCAGAGACGTTGTGACTCTCCGTGAGCTCCTCCTCTGACCCAGACGTTGTCCCGCTCTGACATTAGTCAACATCTTGCGTAACACAAGATCAAGAATCTCCCCTCGTCCCTCCTATTCAGGAGCAGGACGTCCCCTAGTTAATCACCACGTGGAATCCGAGAGGCTTTCGAGCACCCGATGACAGTGACGAGGAACCACCACCTCCTACCCCAGTAACACCTAGCCCCAGGATCGGACAACGACCACACATTGCAAACCCTCGACCCATTCCTGCATCCCCAGCGCCCCCAGCACCCCCAGTACCTCCAGCACCTCCAGCACCCCCAGCACCCCCAGCATCACCCGCCGCCCCTATGTCTAGACCCGTGGAACTAAAAGCAGCCCTTCCTGCTGACTTCTCTGGAGAACCCGCAGATGCCGTACGATGGATCAAGGCTATGAAAGCCTACTACGCCATCAATCCCACCATCTATACCACGGACAAAGAACAAGTCATGACCACTCTCAATAAGTTGAGTAAAGGACGAGGAGTCTCCTTCTCTGAGATGTGGTACGATAAGATGGCCAACACGGCCATTCCCGCTTCTGAGAAAACCTTTGACAAATTCACCGAAAACTTCGAATCCACTTTCTACCCATTTGACACCAAAGCCACCGCCCGATTTGACCTTGCCAAACTCGTTCAGAAGTCCTTCAGATGACCTGATGGAATCACCGATGACGGTTTCCAAAAGTATATCACCGACTTTCAGAACCTGTCCTCTAGGGCAGGAATCACCGACGACGTCGCGCTCATTGATCAGTTCTCCCTCGGACTTGACCAACAGTTGACCACGATGATCCTCTCCATGGCCACTATCCCCACCGCCACCGACAAATGGATCGCCCAGGCAAAAACCTTCCACGCTCAGAAAATGCGCATTCTGGCCTTGAAAGGAGGAAGAACCCCCACCTTCCACTCCGCTCGACCCGCTTGTGACCCTGATGCCATGGACATCGACGCTGTTGTCCTCTCGAAACTCACCCCCACCGAACATGCCAAGTGCATCCGTGAAGGACGATGTTTCCGTTGCAGAAACGTCGGCCACAACGCCACTCAATGTACTAAACCTCGAAACTCAACACCCAGAGTAAACCCCCGCCCTCAGACTATCCATTCCACCGAAACCAACCCGCCCACTCCTTCGTCTTCTACCACCCAGAGTCCCTCTGCCTTCGAAACCTATGTTAATTCCCTAAAGACCCAGGGAAAGAATGAAGCCGAGATCCTTCAAGTACTCCAAATGTGCTATGAAACGACCGAGGAGGAAGTATCTGTTATCTTGACCATCGACCAGGATTTTTGAACCAGGAAGTCACCTCGATGTTACCTTCCCAGACCATCTCCCATGTACTAGTAGCCCCTGCCAATGAACGAACCCTGCGTTTCCCTATCAAGCTACATGTTGGAGAACAAATCGTCGAAACCACTGCCCTGATTGATTCAGGAGCCACTGGCAACTTCATCGACCTCGGCCTTCTCACCCTGGCCAATTTCCCTTTAAAAAAAGTACCTCATCCCATTCAAGCTCTCAATGTCGACAGTACCACTAATCGTAAAGGTACCATCCTATGGAAAGCATCCACCCGCATGTCCCTCTCTCACAAACCCGAGGATATTGACCTTATGGTGGTCAGTCTCAGTCGTCGACAAATTATCTTGGGAATGCCTTGGTTAAAATCCCAGAACCCCCGAATTGAATGGAGATCCCACACGCTCACCTTTCCCTTACCCTCGACTCTCGAACCAACCGATGATATCACCGCACAACGATACCTACTTTGTTGGCTTGAACTTGATCTTGATCAAGAACTCTCCAGACTGTATACTCAACGATATCCATCGGGGCTCAATGCGTCTCCTAGTGAGTACCTCGCCCCCATGGACCCCCCTGACGAATCCATCAACAAGATCAACATCTCCACCCAGTTGGCACAGGATGCCAAAACCACGGACATAAAATTACCCGAATGGTGCAAAGATTTCGAGGATGTATTTTCTGAGAAAACATTTGACCTCCTTCCCCCCCACCGATCGTATGATCACACCATCGACCTTAAACCTTTGTACACGCTTAAGATTGCCAAGGTGTACCCGCTAAATCCCAAAGAACAAGACACGTGTCGTGCTTTCATCAATGAACATCTTAAAACCAGATGTATCTTACCCTCGAAATCCCCCCAAGCAGCTCCGTTCTTCTTTGTACCCAAGAAGGATGGATCACTCCAACCATGCCAGGACTATCGTTACCTGAACTCCCACACTGTTCAAAATGCTTACCCCTTGCCACTCATCCCTGAACTCATCGATGACATGAAAGACTCCACCCTCTTTACCAAGTTCGATATCCGACGGGGATATAACAACATTTGCATTCGCGAAACCGATCAGTGGAAGGCCGCTTTCATCACCCCCTTTGGTCTCTTCGAACCCACGGTTATGTTCTTCGGTTTCTGCAACGCTCCGCCCACGTTCCAAGCCTTCATGAATCATATCTTCACCGATATGGTCGCCGAGCGATGGCTTAAGATCTATATGGACGATCTTGGCATCCACACCCAGGGAGATGTAGCCCTCCACCATGAGCGCACTCGACGTGTTCTTCTTCGTCTTCGAGAACACAAACTTTCTCTCAAACTCACCAAATGTCTTTTTGATGCGCCCAAGATGGAATTCTTGGGCATGATTATTGGTCAAGGACAGGTCGCCATGGACCCTGTCAAACTCTCTGCCATTCGCGATTGGAAACCCCCAGCCTCCGTTAAAGGCATCCGCTCATTCCTTGGGTTTGCGAACTTCTATCGTAAATTTATCCCCAATTTCTCCCATGTCGTCACTCCCCTCAACCTTCTCACTCGGAAGGACCAACCTTGGGCTTGGACCCCACTCCAACAACGCGCCTTTGACACCTTACGAGCCGCGTTCTCCTCAGGCCCAGTACTCGCCATTCCTGGCGTCACCCGCCCTTTTTCTATCATGACTGACGCCTCTCTGTTCGCCGCTGGCGCTGTGTTGGGTAGGATAGAAAGACACATGCTGTTTAGTGCGGCATAACGTTGCTAAGTTCTTATTTGTACTGCGAAAGGGTGAGTTAGAATGGTGCAACGGAGGCTTGGAGGATGGCGGTCAAGATAAACAAGTACCCCTACTGTTGAATCAGGCCTGAAAGTTGAGGGAGGGGGGGAGAATCTAGATGGGTCCTATTGCATTACCGAGCAGTAATATGTTATATCTAGCAGCGACAACTTAAAGAGATCATGAGCGTGATTTATCGCGGGTGAGGAATTTTCTCCTATCTTCCCAACTCCTCCTCTCAAGCTCTTTCCTGAGTAGCACACTTCTACACACCTCCTCAGCATCAATAGCGTTCCAGTAAGAGAAAGGGCATACATATGCACGTCCGAAAGAAGAGAAGAGAACAAGGGAACAGTCGCCGGGTTGGCATGACTGTAGAGTACCTGCTAGACAGAGCACATGGCAGCTACAACGTCAGGAGAACGACTGGAGGTTGGGACAACGAGGGGACTGTGCTTGGACAAGCGAGGTGAGAGAGGACTCCACCGAGCGGCAAGGGAAGGGAAAAAGAGTGACCAACGACTAAACCGTAACAACAACGTCTGAAGAAAGACTAGGGGTTGGGGCAACAAGTGGTCTGTCCTTGGGCAAGCAAGGTGAGAGGGGACTCCACTGAGTGGAAAGAGAAGGGAAAAGAGTGACCAATGACCAAACCATAACAGCATGAGGGGAACGGATGTGCAATTGTGGGACTCAATTGGCCACAGTGTGCAAAGGTGGGCTTGGCACCAGTGAGGAGGAGGCGCGACAAAAGATGGTGTGACACAGGGTGTTAGCAGGGTAGACGTGGGTGAGGGGGATGAGATGGAATGAGGGGGATGAGGCGAGTGAGAGTGAATGAGATGGAATGAGGGGGCAGGCATGCAACAGTGGGAAGTGGGCGAGGGCATGCAAAGATGGGCAAGGGGTGTGAGGAGGTGCAATGGGAGATGGAGATTGCCAGCAGGTGCACGCTGAACTCGCCATGCTCATACGATGGTGAGGGCGCTCGTTGAGGGCAGGAGAGGGCAAGGAACGAGGGTGGGAGAGGGTCTCTGTGTGCATGCACATGCAGACAACACGCCCTCGTGCGTATGTGAAATGAAGATACCACGGTGCCGCAAAGGGTTCGGGTGACACACAAATACTGCAGAAGTGGCTGGAGAGACCATGTTCTTGTTTTGAGGAGGGGAGTTCACGAGAATTGGGGGGCGGACGAGGCAGGGATTTCTGTGCACATTGGCATTTGCCAGCGCATGACCAAAGCAAATGTTGGTATTTGCATTATGTAGATGGGCGTTTGATGATGCAGATCGGCTCGGCTACAACGACGCTGACTGTGGATGCAAAAAATTGTTCAGTCAAATCCATAGGACTGAAGTAGCAAATAATGTCTCACCTGCACTAGGGCTATGACCTTGGTTCTATGCATCAGCGTAACACGTGCCATCTCACCACTCTGCTGTTGCATGCACACATGCACATGCACGTCCCGCTCGTGCCACCTCACATATGTGTACGCACCATGACATCCCCGTTGTGTTGCACCGCAAATGGACAAGGCTCCGAAGTAAAATAAGTTTATTTCCAGATTAGGCAATGGAACTGCAACCGAATGATCCTAATCCATCTCCGTGTCACGATGTGCATCACTCTATCATGTCTGGAATATACTAGGAGGCCTTATTCACATCGAACCCCCCTTTGCCCACTCTCACCCATCAACCTCAAAGCTGGAACGCACGGCGTGTAGGGAAAAAAGTGTTTGGAAAACCATTCCGAACTCATCCAGTGACAGTTCGATCCGTTTTCCTTCTAACAAACCACTGAAACTTATTTCATTCACAGATATTACAAGTTCAAATATGATTACGAACACCATCCCTCCTGTAGAGTCCATCACAAGCCATCCCGAAATGCTCGCATCGGTTAACAAAGGAACAAGGGATGCTAGTCAAAAACTGTCCGTATCCTTCCCATTCATAGACATCGCTGTTCTGTAACACTCGAACACACCAGATCCGATCATGAGGTTGACCAACTATCCGATGCCTCCCTAAACATCATAATGCCAAGCCCCGTGCTGGCACCGAAAAACTTACCCCATCCGAAGGCTAACACATCTATTCTGTGAGACGCAAATCAAATTCCACTCGCCTTCCTCAGTCACTAAATGCAGCAAACCGAGCGTAATCGAAATTGATAGTAACGAGTGAATTTTGTCTAGTGAGCTTGACATCATCACCAAAACTTGGTTTGTCGAAGCTATCTCATATGTCCGATCCCTTTCATCAATGAAATGCCTCAACAAACTTGTACGTTTATGGTTTTGTATCCAAGAACTTGATCTTTTTCCGATGGTTGATGGTAGAGTATGTCCCCAACGTCTTTCCTTTGACTACATAACATCTTATAATAAATACGATTGACACAACTTAGAGCAGAAACTGTCACAAACTCGTTGCCCCGAGTTCTTCAAACCATGGATGCAAGCCCATTGTAAACTAAGGAGGAAACATGTACCAGATATCAATTTTGATTACAAATTCTTCCCTCAGTTCTAATCCTGGTGGTCTTCCCTTCAACCCGACTGGCGGACTAGTCTCGACTCTCCAGCATTTAGTACCACCTCTCCTCCGTTATCCGATTGGTTGAAGCTATGCAAAACCGGCCCTAACGGCATCAATCTGATCGTTATCTCACTTGCTTGGATGTCAGTCGAGCTAAGATCATCCCACCATCTATTTGAAGAATATTCAGCCTACGTTGAAGATGCAACCTGGGCTTTCGGTCAGATGATCAAATGGGTAGAAAAAAGTTGGCCTACAGACTCCTCTCCTGGAAAATGCAAGGCGGATGCAGAAAGCTCTTCTTCCAAACTCACTAAACAGAAATGCAAATGAGCCTCACCATGCACGGTTATGAAAGAGATATTTGATTGTCAAAAAGAAAAAGAATGATAGCATACTCTGATCTCACTCTACAAAACACTTTTGCGGCTGAATGTTTCCACCTTTCATTCTTAATGCCTTACCATTCCAGCCTGCTTATCAGAAAATTTTGTTGTACCCAAATCCTAGCCACTAACAATTCACCGTCTCGTTTCGTCTGAATCTGATCCCATTACGAGTTAAACATTCTTTGCTAAACCCTATCGACATTGAGACCTTGCCTCGTCTCATCATAACGCAGGTGACCAGCATCTCCAACTTCCATTACAATTCAACAATTCGGAGAAACACCTTGGACTACAATCTAACCACTTGCAGTGCCCGGAGGGCGGGTTATTGTAATAGTTTCTCACTGGAGTCCAGGACTGCCCAGAGCGTCATAGGTGTGCAACCTAGTAGATTATCTATAGTAAGTCTAAGATTTATCACGGTAAGATTCTTTCCCACGCCAGCATATGCACCTCTCAAGATTTTCCTCTCCTCCCCCTCGCACAAGCCTTCACTGGATGGCCAGTGATTGTTTATTGGGTATGTGGTTGGTAACCTTCCATCTCACACTGTTTTCTTCCAATAGATCAATGTGATCACGCCACAATCTTGGGCTAGGTGCATCTCACCTTTGGGCTTTGAGCTCATCTGTTCAAATGTGAACTTTGGGAGTGTTCCTAAGCTTGAAGGGTGGCATAAGTCAACATGTATTGATGTGCACAAAGACGACTGATTGGATCCACAAAGTTTCACCAAGGGAGCACTTTAAACTGTCAAAGTAGAATGGACCAAAACCAATTCGGAGACGCTATGATGTACACCACTAGGTAATACTGTGGATGATTTTTCGAGAACCCAGATCTGCCTTGTAGCAACCTGAATCCCTTGTTGATCCGTGCGCTAATTCTTGTTCCTATGTCTGTGCTTAGTAAGCTTTACCTGCAGGTACTTAGTCAAGGCTCAATATTCAATGTTCATTTCCTGAACATGACTTGTTCCTCAGGCTCACCCATGGTGAAACGCAAGACTCGGAACACCAACCAGGCTGCTACTCCCTCGTGCCGCTCCACTCATGCTAACGCTGGCCAGGGTGGTGTTGCTGTGCAAAACATGGAAAAGTCAATGTTCCACACTCAGAATCCATCAAACCTTTGGCACCTAATGAACAGGGAAAGGCCTCGAATGCTCCAAGGCCGTCGAACAAGAGAATGGTAAATAAATAGATTTGTGTGCCAGTGTGCTGGTGTTAACCATATTCTAGAGGGGCCACTCCCTCAACTTCCAGAGTCAGATGTGGATGAAGAGAGTACAATGCCTGCCATCCCACAACCTACCTTTCATACATATTGCCGGGCAGGGTGATCGTTTCGGCTTGCAAACACAAGGAGTGACAGCCCCATCCCACATTGGCACTCGCACACTCTCAGAATACCAAGTTTCTATGGGATCTCCCTGCACACGCACACGCTCAGATGCTACACCCGTGCCCCTGCCCCTACCATTAGTACATGAGACTGGCCACATGCAGTCCCCCGTTCATCAGCGATCTCATTCAGTTACTGTACAGCATGATCATGTCAAACATGAAAGTGAACCAAGAGACTCTATGGCCCCTGCTGTTGTTCAAGCCTTGCTAATGGGGACTCGCAATATTCCATGTGCTCATCCTTCCAATACACTTGCACCCCATCGTTCAAGTCGGGCGCCAAGTCAAGCTCCATAGGCTTTCGGTCAAGTGGGCAGTGGTGCTCAAGGTCCCATCCGTGCTCCAAGTCTCGTGCCTAATCAAGCTCGAGCTTCAAGTCAAACACCAAGTCTCACTTCCCAGGCTTCAGCACAAACAACCAGCAATGCTCAAGGTTTGACCCATGGCCAAGGCCTCGCTCCAAGTCTCGCTCCTAGACAATTCCATGGCCTGAGTCTCGCCCCCAGCACCTGTGCTTCGACTCCTAGCCAATTCCATGGCCCAAGGCTCGCCCCCAGCGCCCGTGCTTTGACTCCTAGCCAATTCTGTGGCCCAAGTCTTGTCCCCAGCGCTCATGCCCTGACTCCTAGCCAATTCCATGCCCCAAGTGTTGCTGTCATATCCCGGAATTCCACCAAGTCCACTCAAGCCTATTCCGACCTTTCTGACCCCTCTCTGACCCTTCCGACCTCACTCCTACCCTATAGTCTTGGTCTCAACCCCGACTCTCGGACCCTCAGACTCTCGGACCCTCACACAGGTATAATCCCATGCTGCCCCATTAGTGTAGTTCCATTCTCTACCTGTATTATCCCCACTCGTATACTTAGCCCTAGATCCGGTGTCTACGCCACACGCAACCTTCGGACCTCTGAGACACCGCCTTCGACTCGGTTATTGTACTATCCATAGCTCGGTACGAGCTTACCTCCGAGACCCCGCTTTCGGACCTTTGCAGTGTACTACCATTACTATAAGTACTGTACACTTAGTTAGTAAACCTCAGTCCAATTATTATTTGTCTTCACTCATGACTTGCACTCATTGCTTGTCTTATGAATCTACTCTTCCTCTATGCTCCCACACGAGACCTCCGTCAAAACCCTTTCAAGTCTTCACTAGACATGTCCAAACCTTTACTCGCCGTCGTCCTCTGTTCCCTCTATCTTCCGTCATCCCCAACCCCCCGACCTGAGTCCAACATTGACTCACCTCCGAGCGTGCTGCATCTCCGCAGCCACTCGACGTCTACCACCTCCGAGCCTCGGAGCTTTTTCAGATATCCTCGGTGTTGCCGCGCCTCGGACTTCTGCACTCTTCCTCAGTAGACTTCGGAACAACAACAAAAATTAGGGACACCGTAACTTGAACTAGGCGCAGCACATACGCTGAAGCCGAAGTCCCTCGGACAAGCCCAACTCCGCAGTTCCGAAGTTGGCACTCACTCCCTCACTCTCCCCGTCTCTGAGGTTTCTCACACCCCGAGAATTCTCGATGACTCCTACCTCCGACCTTCCTTAGTGGAAAAGCACGTGTTTGACAGTTGCCCCCAGCCTCACCCCCAGCCAAGTTCGAGCACCAAGTGAAGCGGCTGCTAGGAAATCCCACACTCGCCAATGTTCCTGCTCAGTGATAGTTCCCCATGGTGTACCAGCTGGCTTGGAAGTTGAACCTAGCCTGCGCCAACGTTCAACCTCAGTCACCCGGACACTTGATGTTCCTCTCTCCTCACTCACTCCTCACAACAACGCTGCTCACACTGCTGTTGGGCACCTTGAGCACAATAGGAACAGTATCCTGGAGAGGATATTCCAAATGTTGTCACCGGAATGTTACAGCCCTTCGACCAGTGGACAATATGGTAAGTTCATTTCCACTGTTGTGACAGGTATTGAGAAGCAATTACACTACAAGTGTTATGAATTGGGTAATGAGCAGCTTGGTCAGTCGGTCAATAGCCACCAGGAATATTATGACGGTGAAGAACTGTACGATCCTCAAGTTCAGTCCGACGGACATGTGAACGATGCGGATGCATCTATGTATACGGTGAATGTGGGTGGAGATGAAGATGGAGAGGAGGAGTACTTCAATTTATTGAACGTTTCTGGTTCCAAGGGTGGTGATGACTCTGAAGATCATCATGCACTAACACAAGCTGCCCTTTCGCAGAATATCCCCTGTTGCTGACGACATTGACCTAGATTTCATTGGGCCTGATGCTGCCAACTTTGATGAGGATATGCCCTTTGAGCCTGAGAATGGCCACGGGGGCGATCTGCAGCAACGGTTCAACCAGGCAAGTACATTTATTCATCCATTGATATTTTTGACCTGTCACTTCCAATAGCACAATAATCAACGCCCACCGAGGAAAGAACATACTGCCAGCCATACCCAGAAATTCAGCCAAGTTGATGTAAGTAGTGAGTGACGCAGTCTCAAAGCTCAATATCTTATTTCTGCAGGTAAATACTGACTACGATGTCCTTGAGCATGATCACGCAAAGAATCATAAGCTGCACCTACCATCTCACAAACAACTAGGTCGTGCCAAGCAGCTTCAAACAAGGAATGATGCATCCCATCAAACTCCCAAGCTTGGCAAGGAAGACGAGCAAGCAGATCACAAGATGGGAAAATGTGCCACTAAGAACAACCCTATGCTCCTGCGATTCTATCCTCGGATGTGCACGGGACTTATAAATCTAGCGAAATATTACTTCTGGGAACATCAAATTTTCAATGACCTGTTTCCATCGATGGAAGATGCAGTTGGAGGTATCTGTCAGGATGTTTTGCACCAGGCCATGAATACTTTTGCACAGGATGGCCATATGTGTTACACTGATGCATAGAACCAAAGTCGAAGCGCACACTCAAGTGTAGTGCGAAGACACACAGAAATCCCGCCAAGTCTAGAGAGACTTAGGAACTCAGACTAGCGACTAAAGTCCTAGCTGGATGACCTTGGAACTACACAATGAGATTGTGTAGAATCAGATGAGGGGAAAGTACATGGAACGAGCCCTATTTATAGGGTCTGACTATCGAGCACGGACCATCGAGACCAAGATGGGAAGAGACCTAAATAGGAAGGAAGGCATAAAGGGGCAGGTACTGCCATTGTCCGAATGGGGGAATTTAGAAAGCAGTCACCGAGTGAGTGTGACACCAGATGGAAAGAATATCGTCCCAATAAGTATCATGGTCGTCATGGAGAGAACGATAAGCGAAATACAAAAGGGATTCTACCACCTCGGCTGAGTGAGGTAGCCCGAATGGTAACTGTAGAATAGAGATAGAACCCGGAGGTAAGGAAAATGTAACAGTATGATTGAAGCCAGTAAGCTGCTCGTTATCTCCATCTTGGTGCACTTACACACACGTTCAGGATACTGGGAGGAACATTTGGGCAATATGGTGTACTGCATATGGAAGGACATCAATACCTTTTGCAGTGAAGTTCGCAAAGTCATTGTAGAGATAGTCCCAGTGGAGTATGGTTTGTTACCATCAGGCGCTAAGAAGACAGCAGCCAAACAGGTGGCACAAGTCATGGTCAAGGCATCACTCTCGCTCACAAGTTTCATTTCCTCCAGGGTGAACATGATGAACTCGTAAGTGTCGTGTTTTTTTTGTATTCTTGCCTTACCGTTCATCTCGATACAGGGCAGAGCTTCCAACTTTGCCCACAATTGCCTGCTTGTTGCATATTTGCATATCTTTGATTCTAAGGGGACTAAATCTTTCTGCAATCACGAAATTTTCAAGGAGACAGTGCCATATGTATATGGCCTTAGTTTATGTTGTGTCCTATGTGCATCTTATTTACTCACCGGGCAACATTACTGATCGATTGTTATTAGATTAAGGGCATTCTTGATGTATATGCTGCTCATGGCAAGATTAAAGTCAAGGTACCGCCTTCGGCAAACAAGGAGCGGTTTGGAAGATGCACCAGAAGCTGTAAGAAGTCCTCAAACACGACTATCACAGTCCGAAGCTTGACGCGATGCTATATGCCTGGGCTCGGGAGGCCACATAAGTATTGAATTAAGTGGCGAATGATTGGTATAACCGCCTTCCAGTTGCACTGACATCCATGACGTGTCCTCTGACAGCTCAGGATGTGAAATTTACTTGGATTAATGGCTCTGTTGGCACATTCTTTTCTTAATGATCTTGCACTTTATTTGTTGTTTTGCCTTGTTTTTTTTTTTCATTTGGTGATCCTTTTGAACACACTGTCATGTTTCATAATGAACAGAGATTGTTGCATGTGTGATTCATGATTGATTTGATGATGGCACAGTCCATACATGTGTTGTACAGTCCACAATGAATGTGATTGACAAATCTATTGGCATACTCAGACTTGTAGCAATATCTCTATCACAATGATAGCAATGATACATTGTACTGTACAATCCTGTGTAATACATATAGTCCATAATGTTCTTATGCCAAAATGATAATTATTCAACATGGATAGACATGAGCATCATCATATATGAACTGTGGACTGACTGTACAATGACTGTACAAGAGGGGACCTAGCTATGGGGTTTGTGGGAGCTGTGAGGACTGTGTAGTGCTGTACAGGGCTGTCTAGTGGTCAAGGGTTTTGTTGTTGGATCTTGGTCTCCACACTGGCCTCGCATACTTTGTTTCCCAAGCTGCGTACAAGGCCCACATTCTCAAGTATGCGACCCAGAAAGATGTAAGTACTTTGAGCATGAGCCCAGATTTTCTCACTTGACAACACACAGGTCAGCACCTGTAGCAGTTTCAAAATGCTGGCACATACCGAGACAAAATTCTCAGCCGGACTTCGTGCCACTGGGATAGGCTTGTGCCTCTGCGCCCGTCATGAATGTGCACACCCACTTGGTGTTGGTGATTTGCAGAAGGGCGAGAGGTACGTTCTTGTCCGCTTTTACCGTGACTGACAGCTACTGGTTGTTGGGTCACATATTGTAACATGGACCATATATTGTTGTCTGCCGTCGTAGATATGCTGCTCCTCTGGCTGGTGATTACTTACGACATTGCATGCCAGTGAAGCTTAATTTCCGCAAGTGTATGCAAGATGTCCCAAAAGAACTGCAGCTACACCTGGGTGTCAATATCAAGTACAGCATCCCCAAATTCCATGGTCCCGCACATGACCCTGCGTGCTACACTCCTCATTCGCTCAATCTCATGGAAGGGGTGGGTGAATGACGGAGAGGGGATAGAGCATAGTTAGGCTGAAAATGTGGCCAACAGCACAAAGGAAATGGGCCCTGGCTTCCAGCACGACATGCTGGATGACCATTTTGGCTATCATAACTGGCAGAAGTACAAAGGATTTGGTAAGTGTGTATCTTTGGCTGTTGCATGTAGAAAATTATAGTGTAGTCACTAAAGAAAAACTCCAGTACTTCGAGGCCGAAATAAGGCCTGCTTATGTAAGCTACTAATGTTCTAACCCATACAAAATGAGTTAACAACACTCCCCCTCATAGAATATGGGGAGAATCAAATGGAATGTAGGTAAAATGAAATAAATCTGTACCTTTTCATATTCCAATGAAAAACGAATGTTCGAATGAAATGTCCAGCGTCGGTGTGCGGTGCGTGCAGCGCGTCGAGTGATTACCATATACGGTATGTCGCGGCTCGGCTAACAGCGCTGTGGTGTGGTGCGGGAGATCTTCGACCTCTGCAGTGTCGTGCTGCTCCGACACCATTCTGGGATGCTCCCCCAGCATCTGGACTCCATATTCGACGTATCCGATGCGCTTGATGCGCCCGCTTCGGCCGCGACGTGGCTGTACATTTTGGTAAGTCGATTTTCTCCATATTCGATCTTCTGATCTTTGTAGGCTTCGTTTGAGTCGTCCTCGACGACGCGGTGGGTTCGGCGGCACGATGGGATGCCTGGGGTGCTTGCTGGGTGCTATGGGTGGCTCAGGTGCGTTCGTTGTTGTGCATTCGTACCGCTCGCGCTGACCTGCCTTCTCTGTAGCTAGCAACTTCGTTCCGACTCGTTTGGAGTCGTAACGTGCGCTGCTCGTTGCGTTATCCGTCCGGCATCCTTTCCACTCGTATCCGACCCCTTCGGCATGGTTCTGGCGCCACGAATCGCCTTCGACGCCTTTCGACGCCTCTAGGTCGCCCAAGTTGCCTCTGGACCTTCTATCTGGACGTGGTGCGTCTGTTTCATCGGCGCGCTCGTTCCTGACGTTCCTAGGGCGTTCTTGGACGTTGTGGACACCGACTAGTATAGCAGTTTCGGCGCCCGGCTCGTCTGGGTCGCCAAGGTGAGTTTTCTCGACTTCTCTGCTTCGAGCATTCGCGCTCGCGTTCTGATGCATTCTGTGTCGTGTTAGGTCGGTTCCGAGGGTCATCGTCGACCTCTGACACTCCCGACATGTCAGCTTGGCCGCCGGGATCATCTACGACGCCCGTTTGTACTTCTTCAACCCCCCTTGCGCTCCCACCTTGGCCTTTCGCGTGCGCGTCCTCGTGCTGCTGCTGGTGGTCTGCGCCGGTGCCGTCGGCATGCCCGGCTGACTGTGCGCTATTGCGCGCTGATGTCGTCGTGCCGTCGTGCCTTCGTGGGCTATCCGTTTGCGCTCCGAGTGGCTGGTGCACGCAGTCTCCAGCATTGCTGGTCGTGCCAATGGCTTGACCCTCTCGCCCCTCGGGCGGCATGCTGGGCTGGTTCCGAGTCGGTGCGCTTGCGTCGGTAGACATGGCCTCTCGGCGTTCGTCGACATTTGTCGCACGAGTGCCCTTGTCTACTTCTCCACCCTCGACTTCGTCACCCGCCGCCTCCTCGTGGTTCTTTGCCACTCCATGGACCTCCCCGCTCGACTCTTCATCTTGTGGCATCCACGTCGGCTGCGTGGTGATCGACTCGTCGTTTGGGACCTTGCTGAGCTCTTCGCTGGCTCCAGTCCTTCGCCCCTCGAGCGAAGTGCTCAGGAGTTCTTCTGGTGGGTTGCTTTCGCCTTTGGCTGCTTCTGACTCGATTCTGACTGTTCCGCATTCGCGCGCCTTGTGGCCGCGCTCGCCGCACTTCCGACAGGCTCCGTCGAAGGTTTTTCGTGTGCGCGCAGCCACTTGTGGCTCTGCGTCGCGACATCCTTCGATTTTCAGTAGTCGTTCTTGTAGCGGTTGTACTGTAGACTTGTCGAATCGATTTGTCAGGTATTTGAGGTAGTTGTGAGCTGTCTCGAGATGAAGCAGTGATCCGAAAATCGAATCTGGGAGTGCTGAAGCTAAAATAAATTTTGCGAGTGCTGATAGCTGTGGGTCGGGGTCTGTTGCTGTACCATCGACGTATTGGCAGAGTCCGTGGTCTTCGATAACTTCTTCGACTCTCCCGCGCCAAATTCTCCAGTTGCTTCTGTTGAAATTCTCATCTTTTACTATTAACTTTAGTTCGCTTTTCATGATTAACATTACTTATCAGATACATAAGCGTTCTAGACTCTTATAACGTCATTCTTATTCAGACTTCTCATGACGTTATATGACATCATCATTGCAACATATTGCACCATGATCACGCCATAGCACGACATTACTGCGAATGGCTTATTCATATACCTTTTGTGGTCTTTTCAGACTCCATTCGGTCTGTCTGTCTACTTGTACAAACAATAGCCAGACACTATATAAGGAGGACTTATTCCTCCTCAATTTACAAAGTTCTCTCGCACCCCAAAGCGTGATAACTGTTGACATTGTACTATACTATTTCATTCTTTATCGTAGTGTAGTGTAGTATACCGTATATGGCAACCGCTATTACATAAGCGAGCCACCACTACATATATACGAACTCAGCATCTGAGTTCCAATAACATCTTGTTCTGCTACCACTACGTGCCCCTCAAACGTTTCCATCAACCGGTAAGCACTAGTACTTCCTCCCTCAGAACTAGTCTACGCCTGGTTATTCAACAATAACTTCTAGCAAGACTTACTTGCAAGTGCTCCCAACAGTATAGTGAGTAGTTCTCTCTCACTGGGTATCTGTCCCTTCGCTGTTGCCTTTGCACCAATTGGAAGTAGCGATTCCAATAGCTTCCATCCGTTTCGAGTGCTGGAATTTCGAAAGACTCCATCTTCGAAATTCAGGTTGGGTGAGTGAGCTAACAGGAAGCTGCAGGGCTCATAACCTGTAGAAAACTATAGTGTAGTCACTAAAGAAAAGCTACAGTACTCGAGGCCGAAATAAGGCCTGCTTATGTAAGCTACTAATGTTCTAACCCATACGAAATGAGTTAACAACAGGTAGATGGATCCTACCTGGGAACTGAGGTAATCACCGTTGGTCGTGGTACAAGGGGGTATGAGGTTCATTTGCCATTCACAATCTGGTGGCCACGAGCTGTTATGTGGGCACAAGGCTTAGATGCAATGACGACAATCCGTATGATTGAAGAGGGTGAACTCTAGATACGAACGCAGGTTGTATACATAGGATGGACTTTGATGGATCATTTCGTGGCCTTTTCTCTTGCTGCCTTGCATCTGCTTAGCCCCTACTACACATTGATCGTGACTCGACAGCTTTGCGTTACCAGCGCAGTGATGTCAAACAGCACAAGACCAACAGTGTGTGCCCAGTTTATTTCGGGTGCAGGATGGAAGGGGAATCACAGCCAAACATGTCATCGGAAGGAACACTGCCACCTGTTCACTGGAATCCTGCCTGATGACCAAACAGCGAGTTCTGCTCTCAACGATAACACCACACCCCCCGCCACTGGCAACATTACTTCAGTCCAGAAGATTCTTGACCAGTATGGCTTACGACAAAGGCTTCAATCACGAACTACCTCCCTGGTCGCTCACAACGAGGCTTCTTTGGGCTTTCGAAAGTCTCTTCCAGTTACCTGACGGACAAGTCTTCGGCTGTCAAACAAGGTCTGAGTTGTAAAGTGCAAGATTAACAACAACTTCTAATCACATTATTCTTTCTAGGCCGGGATGAGTGGTAGCAATGGGTCAAGGCCTTCGAGTTTAGGTGCCGGCAGCAGTGCTTCAAAATTGTCAAACCTAGAAAAAGCCATCAAAATTGGTTCATTGATGATGATTCCTGACGGTGTTGATGTGGTATGTGTCATACTCATGATCTTTACTACTATGCACGCTAACCATCATGATCATGCTTGCCAGGACGACAAGTTACTCACACCCAAGAAGCCATCAAAAGCCACATGCGAGGATTTTCGTCAATATGGTTTGCTTGTGACCAAAGATGGCGATAGCGACATTGAATTTACCCTTTCATGGAACACGGAGGCCATTGATCTGTGGCTTTGCTGACTTCTTCCGAAACCATTCGAATGGCTTGACGCTCGTCATGGAAAACCGGATGCGGTGACCTGCATGGAAATGATTCCATGCAAAGTCAGACCTATACCCGAATGAGCAGATTCCTACCTCTTCATACATGGGGGATTCTACCATACATTGGGGATAGATGACCATTAGCATAGTCTACCTATTGCCCAAGTTTCATCTTGTTTCACTAAAGGATAGAGGAGCTACAAATATATTTCTCCCCATCCGAG
>JBBPNE010000568.1:0-17471 GCA_038090735.1 Xerocomellus amylosporus | reverse complement strand
TTATTGTTAGTATATATAGGCCGCAAGTGCCAGCCAGAGAACTACAGTTTAGTTCTCTTGGTCTTTCCCCACAACAGCCAGTTAGAACAACTCCTAGACCAACTGCTAGTGCTTTTGGCTAGTACCCCTTGACGCTTCCTTCTGAGTGCAGTTGACGCTGTCACCTGTTAGGTTGTTTGCACGCCGACGATTCCCTAGAGCACCACCAGGACGCTGTTGCCACTTGGGTCGTTTCAGTCGCTGTATTCTAAGGTGGTTGAGCCACCTTTATAGATAAGAGATAAGAGTTAGATCATGATGTCATCAACATTATGTAAGACGTGGCTGTAAAGTGAAGTTCTGAAAGAGAACGGGCTAGACTTATGTTGAACATAAATCTCAACACTCCTATCTCTGTATATTCTTGATATGGAATTGATCCAGTTGTGTCCATGTCTTAGAACTGCCAAGGGTTGACTGGGACAGTCTGTCCTATATCTTTGTTTAACATGTTCAAGCTTCCATAGCTTGCTTGCCCAGACTGAAAGGGTGCTGTCATAGTCTGTTGCACCTTGCTGGGGGCAGCTGTCCAGGTTGGAGTACTTGAAATGACCCAAGGCCACTGCTTCCTGGTGTGCTCTAGGGGATCGTCAAGGCAAACAACCTAAGGGTGACAGCGTCAACCTGCACTCAAAAGGATGCGTCAAAGGGGTACTAGCTGCAAGCACTGGCAGGCAGTCTAGGAGCCGTCGTTGCAATGGTGGGGAAAGACCAAGAGAACTAAACTGTAGTTCTCTGGCTGGCACTTGCGGCCTATATATACTACTCTACTATGTATACATGTGTGTATCGGATCTACCGATAGGGGTGTCAAATAAGGATAACATGAGGAGGAGGCATGCATCAAGCATAGCCTTGAAATGGAAAGGAGGAAAGGCATGAGGCAACCGCACGGCGGTGGCAGAATGGAAGAAGAAGTATAAACATGCATAGGAGGCGTGCATCAAGCACAGCCATGAAGAAGGCACTGCCTTAATGAAAGGTGAAAGGTTAACATGAGGCATGTGGTAAATGAATGAAAGAAGCATGGAAGTGCACAGCACCGGAGGGGTGAGGTAAAGGTGTGCACTGCACATGGTAAAGGGCAGGCGTAGGCCTGGTGCGAAGGCAGCGTAGCTGTCATGAGACTAAAGGGGATCTCATCAGTCAAGACAAGAGATAAGATAAGGAAACGAAAAGAAAAGTCTAAGTCCGTTATGTTAGGCGCTAGAGAGCGACCGTAACAGTACTGGCCAGCACTGGCCAGTGCTGGCCAGGGGGAGGGTCAGTTTGCTGATGAAGCTCCTGTCAAGCCAGTGGCAGGCTCGGAAATATGGAGAACCAACCAGCCAATGCAGCCATCGTGAGCAGCTCAAAGCTGGTGTCCTCTACTTTCACACCAGAATCTGCATGGCACGATAAGGAACCAGTCAACCAGATGACTACAGGATGAGCTTACTGGTTACAGAGAGGAGAACAACACCATTCACCTCCGACAACATTTGTGATTAAAGAGATATCAACTTGAACTGCGGCGAAAATCAGATTTAGGTACATTTACACAAATTTACACAGGATTTAGGTACAAATTACAGCATGTTACAGCAGGACACTCTGTGGATGTGACAGGCCCCTAGCAACACAGTAGTGTTACAGTATGTCACAATTAATTACACTGGCATGCTAACACCGTCCCACAGCGCTACAGCATGCAGCCACTGGCGGGCATGCTATAGAGATACAAAAAAACTCGTATTTGCTTAGATACATTAGGCAACACTGACCCCGTGAGCAAGACACGTGCCAAGGCTGCTGACTATGACGTAGGAACACGAAGCATAATTCAAATGGCCATCGGCATTTATTGCGCGACCTTGCTTTGCAACGATCCATATGCGCAACCCGTCAAAGAGCTCGAGTGGGCCAGAGCTGCATGGGATAAGGCCTGTCACCACCATCAAGTGAATATTCCACACGACACTGTGGTCTTGAAGCTGGTGAGTATTTCTTCGTCGTATATAATGGTTACATCATGGCAGAGATAACTTTGCTGCATTAGATCACCGCACGCACATCTCACTTACGGGGCCAATTCAAGTCAAGGGCCCGTCCTGTCGTCGCGGCAGTGTACGGGTTTGATACCAGTGCGGATGATAATGCAATCGAGCATAATCGGGCGCTATTCACGAAATTGAAACAGGACTCAGCATTCATTTTCCGAGTACGTGCTACTTAGTCCCTTACACTCCATGCTCACAAATGCGAGAAGAGCCGTGGCAAAATGCTCGATGACCATGCTGGTATATATATGACAACTGCCATCCAGCAAGTGATCAACGCCGTACTCTTTAAAAACAAAAGTGACGATGGTATTCAATGGGCAGCATACTACACACCTTTTCCCGTAGTCGGGTTTGCACTCACAATCACTGCGGTAGGTTTTGATTCGTAATGAGGCTGCGCTACTCACTACAAAGAACAGATCGAGTGCGCAATCAATGCATGGGAGTCCGGTGTACGTGAAATTATTATGTTCAAAGAACACGAATACTCGGCCGTCTTCAGGAGCCACTTGGCTTCACTCAATGAATTCAATACCATGACGGCTTCGATAGGACTGCTCAAGAAGCTACTCCAACAAGTCTACAACAATGGGTGGTAAGAAAATGATATTTGTTGCTGATATTCAAGTCGTTGATACTCGTCGTTGCCAGTGCGCATGCTGGTGTCGCGAATTTGGGTAATCAAACAGGTGAACTCAAGAAAGCAATACCCAGCCGTGCATTCCTGAATGCAATCAATGAGTATCAGTGTGCGGAAGGTGCTGCGGATCAGCATGCAAGTGTCGACACGGAGCCAGAGGACAGCACTGAGGAATCCGATGGCGGCACTGAGGTACCTGATGACAGGGACACAGGCTTGGAGGACGAGCAGGCAGACAACGGAGAGTTTGGCATGGACCCCCATGATGATTCGGAAGGCGACCAAGCAGACGACTCGGAGTGGGAAGATGAGTGAGCTGGCGATTTTTTTCACCACATAGATACCATATAGAATGTCTGTCGACTTGAAGGTCAATGTTTTCAACAACATTGAGTACGGGTAGCTGCAATGTCTCCACTACATTGTTAAATATAGCATTTATGGCCCATTTCTTTGATTCGAGTGAGTCCTACCATGGACTATAGATTATATGGAGTGAAATGGTTAATCACGATGCAGACTATGGTGAACTATGTCGACACATTGCGTGCCGCGACCTTATGTAACAGCGTGCTACAGTAGTGTGGCACAGGAACCATGTACGTTACATCATGCTATGTAAGGGGGGGATGTTGATGGGTGCAACCGGTGTTACATACACTACATAGCCCAATATGTCTAAGACTACTGAATTTTTGCAGATGTGGCAAAGGAGAGAATCCTTCCAGGATCTCAACTCGCCAGGATCTGGATTCGTCCCCGCTCAATGACAAGTTGCGCAAATTCTGCGACGTGGTCCGCGAGGAAGGTTATCGGTGGGCATGAACGATGCGTGCTGTACCGATAAGACGATCAGCACGCTGTGGAACCATTGGCTCACTTCGATGTACAAATGGTATCAACTGCCACTCTCGTTTACCTCGCGAGTGTCTCGTCTCCGTCATTCCTGGGCGACCTCACGAGCATGACGCGGGCTTGGACACTGCTAGAGCTTCTCGCGCCAAAGGTGATCCGATTCTACGACTGTGAATGGAAGCCATTCCTCAACGACACGCGTGCAAACCACAAGGACTCCCTCGAGATCATGCAGGAGCTAGCGACAGCCATTCGAGTCTCTCCAGAAACCATCACTACTTTTCATCTCGACATTACCGGATTCCGGGGAAAGCTACGCTTAGCTTCGACACGCAGCGCAACGGTAAAGGAAGATGTGGCATACTCCTTGATTGGTATTTTCAAGAGTGACGTCGCACGGCCACACGGAGGAGATACCACTCGGGCACCTGCCGGAGGAAATCATGAATCACGACTCGTTCAGGCGAGATGGCCGTACTACTTGCCTAAATCGGATGGTTTTCTCTATATAACAGCTGTTTCCCCGCTACGCTCGTAGTTTACAGCCAAACACCGTACGCCTCGCCTCTGATTGATGACGGGGAGATGGAAAAGCTGGTTTCGGCTCTTAAAAGAGATGTATCAGATACTTTCTCTGAAGGGATGGAGTATCGGAAGGGGTCCAACGTTCCGTCTACGACCTCTACACGAAGTTCCGGAAGGGAAGAGGGGCTCAGATGGTTTGCTCGCTCAGCGGGCGGAAAAGAAGGCGAGGAGGGGATAGCACTACACTGCTAGGATGGTAGTTAGGAAGGAGTAGTCGAGTTGCCTAAAATCATAGAACTCGCCTTTCAGGGGACTCGTAATTTCGCGGCACGGACAATGTGGTGTCACAAGACGTTCACGAGGGAGTAAGTCAGCAGGCCATTAAGTTTCTCAACAGACCGAGGTAGGGAAACCGGGTACATAGGTATGAGGATGCATGCCTCGTCCCTTGACGACGCACTCAGCAGCTCTCCTCACGGCGTCGAAATAACAATCAGGAGATCCGTCCCTCACAATATTATCCCGGGTCAAAATCCCCATTCGCCAAATATACCTCGTCGATATGATTAAACCCCTTGAAGTATATCGAGATAAATAGTTACCGCCCGGATCCAGACCATTCTAGCCGCATCCACACTAGAGCCCCGATCTACCTACTCTGAATCAGGCACTCAGCCTCAGGCTTCTGAAGCGGCGTAAGATCCTTCGATCGGTTATTTGATCAGGAACGGAACATACCTGGATGATATCAGCGTACGCGTTCTGAAACAAGCAAGCGCCATTCTTGATTGGAACATTATTATTGCAGCGCTGCGGCACCAATCTTGATTTAAGTATACTTTGTCATGCTGTATGCGTGGAGGAAAGAACCATTTGCGTATCTCAATGTGGAGCCGAGATCCGTGCACAAATCGTCCGATCATCTCATCAATCAAGGCAGAGTCCCGAAAAGGGACAAGTAAATTGTCTCCCGAGTCCCCTATCTTCACGGCGGCCGTTCAAAACCGACAAAAAGGATCATCTTTTCCACTCGGATCCACGATTTGCTTACCGTCATCCAAAACAAGCGTGACGGCGCGGGAAGCGTTGCGCGGTTGGCTTGTCCGATCACCGTGTGCGAAACGAAGGCAACATCTACTCCGTGTAGGACGCCGGGACCACTTTCGGTCACCAGAACACAACGGTGCGTGACGTCTACACACTGCTATACCGCTCCTCGTCTTCAGGATGACGGCCCAAGTCTCCCAAAGTTGGATTCCGATGGTCGGACAGCACTTGCAGTCACGGCTCCAAAGTACTTTTTTTCTCCATTTGAAATGCACTGGTGCCTCCGAGTCAGGAATACGTGTGCAGCACCCTGGAACTTGGAGGTTTTCCTAGGTTTCGCCGCAGGGGCTGGTCACACCTTGACGACAGGCCTTTCTTCGACAGCAAAATCAGCCCTAGCACAATATCTAAAGCTCGAGGGTAAGCGTACCTGTCTGGAGTAGCGAGTTTATCGCCGCCATGCGAAAACCAAGGATATCGATGTCGAGACTCGGCTTGATCCTCCTGACAAAGGTTCCGTCCACGCGCACATTCGAATCGAGCGCACGAGCAACGCCCTAATCCTGACCACCCGCGGGTACGGCGATGTCGAATCGGATATGTACCAACACTCTCAGCCTCACTGTCCATCACGGCTGCGCAGCGTCTCATATTCCCGAGAATGGCATATCCCGAAAAAGGACTTCTTCGCTGAGATGGGGCTGTTGAGAGCGATGCAAGCGCAGTCACTGCGATGGGAAGAATAGCAGAGAAGAAGGCGCCAGGAGAAGAATATCGCCCGTATCATCGTCAGCGCGCGCTAGACGTTGGGAAGGGACCCATATCAAGCGCTATCTCCCCGCAAGACTATGTAGCCGCATTGCCGTGTATCGCTCGGCATGGGTCAATCGGCACAGGAAAACACCGCACCGACATGAAGGTCCGCAGATCTTCGTCCAACAGCATCTAATCTTACGAATTGGAAATTTATGAATGCAGCGCCTCGTTAACGGTGGTAGAGAGCATACCTGTATCTAGAAGGACGTTTAGAAACATTGCGCTCGGCGGTGACACGCGGACCGCTTCTTGCCACATCTATTAACATCACAATCACTTCCTGCATTTCGGGGTAAATGCACGGGCGGGATTGTACCATAGATGCCTTTTGGGGCCCTCATGCCGCGCATGGACCAAAATAACTCAAGGGAACATGGGAAAAGTGTTTGCGCCGCCCCAAGAATAAAGGTTGGTTATTGGTCCAAGACCGCCGCCGCCTGGGAATGAGGGGGAGACGGCCGAAAGAGGGTAGACATGGACAGGACCGTGCGAGTGGACGGGAGCAATAGCCAAGAGTGAATGGATTATGACGAGGGATGGTCCGCGAGCCTCATTTGCGCTATCATGCCACCGCGTATTCACACCGACGTGTGATCAGTCATGAATCATTGGGCGCTCGGCGACTGCGGCACAATGACATCTTCGCAGCAACGCAGCGACTGGGGAGAGAATGGCATATTTGTCATTCAGCCGAGACGAGATGTGCGGCGGCTGCGTACCTTAGTTGGGGCGATTCGCTACCCTGGTGCCTCAGAGCCTATGAAGATGACGGCATAGCTCGGGATAAACGTCGCGATTGATATTTGCCGCTGATATGGGCGATTGGATTTGGTACACGAAAGGGAGTCCGGGGTCAAGCCAAGCCCAAGACCATCCTAATGGGTTTATTGGCCCCGTTTACCATAGAGGGAGATTGCACCTATGACCGTGAAGTCGGACAACGCTCGTCTGCTCTATCCGACGTACAGCACTGTGACAAATGCGACACCCGCCAAAAAGAGACGACGGCCCAAAAATCCCCAGCTCAGCTTCGGGGATGAGTCATCGAGGCCTCCGATGGTCCGAAGACAAATGTCATTGCGTGGCGATTGCGACTCGGAACTAAGGAGCTGTATGAGTGAAAACGGGAGAGGAGGAGAGGGGCTCGAGATACCCACAGCGGCCCTCGCATCCAGCGGCTGGCTGGTCATCATGCCGACTTGTTTCGATTCAGAGTTTGGGGTTCTTGGGCGGCTGCAAGTCTACAATAGGTCGAATGTATCTATTGAGTTGACACAGCCACATCAGGTCCTTGCAAAGAATATTAGTGTCAGACCTTGCTCTCAGATCCCTTCGACAGCCCCGTACGTACATGACCATGCGATTGAACCTCCAATTCTCGATTCATACCTGTCCCCGGGAAAGATCTTGTGCTTGTGATAACAAAAGGGGCAGTGTTGAACAAGTTCGTTCACTTGCCTTGCCAGAGGAACCTGAGCGTTACACTGCCATCGTCAACGTCATCCTAGCAGAAGATAACCCGTATTCGGTGAGTCGTGTTCCTGAAGCTGAGTCGTTGCGTTGCAGAATGAGTCGGAGACGTGACGGCCCCGCGATGAGTCTACATAGAAAATCGAGCGTCGGTGCCGTAAAGAGAGACGTCGACCTCCGGACACCTTGACTTGCTGTGTGTCCAAATGCGGGTTCGTCTCCCTCCCGCCCACATTCTTCCCAGCCTCGATATGGAAGTATTTTCGTGTGCGGGCGTTCAGAAGGCGGTACTTAGTCAACCGAACTGTGTCCCAAGTCATATCTTCTTCCAATACTATTATCGCGTCAGGGACTCGCTGCGGCAATGCTCCCGTAAATGGAGGCAGAGTCCCCGACGATAGACGCGATATATAACCCCCCCTGACCGACACTAGAGATCCAGTCCGCAATCACAAACTTTCCCCACAACGATCATCATCTACTCTCACACACGAGTTCTTTTTTTCTCCGTCTCAAAGCTCTCATCCAAAGAGCCTTCCCTCGTCGTCGCATGGCACCCGCACCTCGCAGGATGTCCGACTCTAGAAAACAGGTCCGTTTCAACGACGAGAACATTTTTTACCCCCCCGACTCGCCCTCGCCGACGTTCTCTGAGTCGTCCCTTCCCTCCTCGGGCGACTCGTCTGGCCCTCGCACCCCTCCCCAGAACAACTATTCCTCGCTCCCTCTCCCGGACGGCCCCGTCGCCATCCATCCCTGCCTCGCGTTCCATCCCTTCGTCCCACCCATCATCCTCGATGTCACTCTTCCCCCCCACACGCTCACCCCCAACATGCACGCATCCCCCATGAGTCTTCCCGCCAGGGTACTCGAGGAGCCAGCGACGCAGCCCGGCATGCACACCATGACGCTCATCATTGACCAATTCCCATGGCGGCTGACCATCCCGCCCGTGAGGCATTGCGTTTCAAGCCGCGACCTCCTCGAAGCGCTGTACTGCTTCCTTCGTTACCCCGTCCTCCCATCCGAGTACAACACGCTGCCTACGCAGGCGCTCAAAGACGAGGTGTCGATTGCGTTCCACAACCGGTGTGGGCGTGCGCCGTCGAAGGAGGCCGCAGATGAGCAGTACCAGAAGGGTGTGAAGCGGGTGGACTTCTTGCGGGGCCGAACGCGGTTCATGGGATTGTCGAGCACCAAGGTTGGCCCTGATGTGTGGATGTTGAACCTTGCGTCATGATCAGTGACGGGGGAGAGCTATCCTTATACAGTAATTTTTTCTCCTCTCTCTTCCTCCTCCTTGTTTGTTTTCTTCGACGACACGGACGTTGACAAAACCACAAAAACAAGACGAGAATCTCGGAAACACTGGCATGTAGCATACACACATCGGTTTACTATTCCTATCATTATTTCATTTAGTATCTTCTCTTTCTTTTCTGCTTTTGCTTTTACTACTTAGCAATGTTGTAGTTTTCCTTCGGATTCGGATTCGGATTTCTTCTACTTTCGTTCGTGTTAGGAGATGGGCTGAGAGGATTTTGTAATACATAGATACAAGGCAGTGTAGACGATAAAAAAGAATATAAGATGTACAACAGTCTCTTGGCCCATGTGTGTTTTGGTACCTTGAGCACAGGCTGTCACCTCGGCGATCGACTCGTCAGGGCAACCCTGTGTCGCCCAGAAATCAGCGGCACCGCTGGGTCACCTTGCAACGTAGACCGATGGCGACAGCAGAAAATGGCCCGCCCATGGTTGAACAGCCTGCAACTTGGCAAAGTCGGCCAGGAATTTTTTTCGATCACGATATCACGTGCGGCTGTAAAGAGAAGATACACGTCATCCACTGATCAAATGATGGCATGAACGGTGTTAACCGTATTTTATCCGTAGAAGGTGCTTAGGGGCACGTTGCCGCATCGTCACCGAAGGGCCAACTCTTAGCGCCTCGACGTCACCGGCGACATCATCGTAAAACACGTGTATGTATATAACGCGTCACAGAGCCGACTGACATTCCTTTCCCCAAACCACAGTCATGTCGACACACCAACCTGAAGAGAAAAAGCACTCGAGTTTCGGAGAGAGAATGAAGTAGGCATTTTCTTGACGCATAACATTGATGTCGTTGCTGAACAAACCATTTATTTTTTTCGCAGAGGTGCAGCACACCTCGTCCACGGCACGTCGTCCCCCTATCCATTAAAAGCAGAAAACGCTCACCAACGGTTACAGGCATCGGCGAAGACATACGCGGGTCCGTGTTGGGCGCATTAGAGGGCTCGGAGCAGGCGAAAGCAAAAGATGAAGACATCGTTGCCAAAGGTCGGTCCGAGATCGAACAGGGCGCTGCGCAGTTGAAAGGGGTCGCGGTGCCTAGCAGTACTACTGCAGGTCCCAAATCTGACGTGGAGGGTAAGGCGGGTGACCAGCCAGCCCAGCAGCCCGCAAAGCAGGAGGCGCCTGGTTACAAATCTAATGTGGAGGGTAAGGCGGGTGACCAGCCAGCGCAGCAGCCTGCAAAGCAGGAGGCGCCTGGTCCAACCCCAGCTCCACCTCCCTCGCCCACCCAGAGCAGACAAGCTGAACCAGAGCCGAGTCGACAAGAACCAGCAAGTCAGACTAGCACGGAGCCCGTGCGAAAGAGCGGCCAGACGCAGGCTGGTCCGTCCGTTCCTCTTATTGGTTGACATACATACCACCTCGTATCTTCATAGCCTCTGAGACCAAATCTCCTCAAACCGCGGACAAAGGTGTTATCGGAGAGGGTGCGGACGCCCCCCAAGGGCCAGGAAGCAGTGTGTGAGGTCGGGTGTTTTCGCAGGGATGAATTGGTTTGTAGCCTTTCATGGTGATGTATGATTTGTTGTATGAGGTATCGCTATCGCTGTAGCACAGCTGCCTACGAACTGTCGAATGTGCGGCAAACTCCGCGATCGAACATAAGTGGCTGTGCACAGAGGTAACTTGCTGTGACGAAAATTAAAACTGTCAAGGCTGTTCGACCTGGGGATTCCTCGCACAATCCCTCGCGTTGCACAGCAGCTTTTGTTGGCGGACCTGACGCGTGACGCATAGCCTTGTAGTGGTTTGTACACTTTTGGAAGGCTCGGGCTGGCGGGGCGAGGCGGCTTGTCTGACGCGATGTTTTGTGGGTCCACCCGTCGCTCGTGAGTGATTTTTATATCTTGGTGTTGTTCTTGTCAACAAGGGAACCAACCGCCTTCAGAGCGTGCATAATTGCGACGCGTGGGGGCAATTCCACGTTCAATGGCACCAAATTAACACTCATTCTCCTCTTCCCGCGCATACACCCATCGTTCTCCTCGCCATGCCTCCAGATTTCTCCTTGCGAGAACGCTTTTGGCGTGATGTGGCGATGGCAGCTGCACCTAGAGACCTGGATCCCCGTGCAATCCGCGAAGCCGTCGAAGACATGATGCGCAACTACCATCTAGACGAGGTGCCCGGCTTCGAAGCAGCCTCAGAGGCGGGCGCACCCAACGTGCCAGATACGAACAGTTTCTCAGAGCACTCCCCCTTTGCGCCTGTCTTTTCTCGTGCTCCCGGCACGCCGGGCAGCTTTAATGTCGCTCGGCCGATCTTCGTGGGCCCACGCCGTCGGAGGACTTTTTCGGAGCGGCATCCCGATCACTTTCCAGGCGGTGGGAATCCTGGTATTCAGGCCAATACGGGTAACGTTTCGTTGGGCATGACTGTCCTGCAGTTTCGTTGACATTTTGCTCCCAAAACGCCAGATCCGCCCGCCAATTCAACATCGGCAGTCGACGGTGTTTCTCCGTGGTACCACCTTCCCCAGTTGCCACCTTGGGCACCTCATCACTATATCTGGGATTATCCCACTGGCCATTTGGCATGGAGTCCCCATCCCCAACCCAATCCATCTCTCCCTCACCCACCCACTCCCTGGGCAGCCACCTCCCTCACAGGCGGCCATCCCCTCCCCGGTACGATGCCCCGATGGATCCCTGGAACGTGGCCCCCGCTTGACTGGACCCGCGACATCCCCATCCGTCTCTCGCCACACATAATCCCCAACCCCAACAACGCCCATTTACCCTTGATCGATTGGAACGTCACGAAACACCCCTCGACGGCGAAACGACTCACACCCAATCATGTCGTCGTCGATATGTCCAGCATCTGGGGACACCCCGTCACCCACACGAAAGCGCATACGGTCGTCGTGACATGTGACGTTGGCCACATGTCCACCCTCTGGGGTCCCGTCACCATCGACCGCAACGAGCCAGTGACCCTGCGCGACATGTTCGAGGCCATCTATCAGTACTTTCAAGTCCCTCTGACGTATCCCGAGGTGCAATATATTTGCAATTTGCATCCGAGCAATTATCGTCGGTTGACGGATGCGTATTATCAGCGGTGTCGGGAGAGCGTGGCGCTTCCAGGGTGGGAGGCGAGGCAGGGTTTCAAGAGGGCGGACGTGTTGGGTGATTGGAAGCATTGGTGGGGTGTATGGATATCGTCACACCATGGGACTTGGTGGCTCAGCCTGGGGCTCATGAACCCAGCGCACCGTGTCCCTTCCCAGTGACTACTTTTCGGGCATTTTCTGTTCCCTATACTCCGTTGGATTCGCGTGTTCCTTTTCCTTTCCGTCTTGCACTGATCTTTGGGAACGATGCATTATTTGAGGACCTTTCGGGATTCAATCACTCTAAGACGTTTGTAGCTAGTAGTCCCCGTTGCAATTTTGAGCTGTGTTTATTGTAGTCTACTCCGATAATATGGCGGTGTTGCTCCGAGTACACCCGCTCTTGTTCCATTGTTCCAAATAAACAATCGTTTCTTCTCACTGCCATCACATTTGACAGGTCTTATCTCCCCCCTCTATCTAAGGCTCAACACCCGATCCCAGTGAACGTGCGCACCGTCACGGTGGGCTTCCCACTACTCACGGACTCCGCGAATCGTCGAAGGCCCCTGATACCAGACTGCCAGTGCCACTGCCCAATCTCGACGCACATCAGGTGTTTGAATTCTCGCATGGCAACGTCCATCGCTTTCCCGACAGCGATCCCGCATACTTTTCATGAGTTACTTACTCTACAGGCTCAACCAAACACTGACCAGAGAGGGGCGTCCATGATCCCGCGCTCGCCTACAATTGCTCTTTTATTTTTATTCAGCAGAGAAATGGGATGGGACACGTCTTTTCGTCCATGTACGATTTCTCGTTTTCTCAGGTTTTATTTGGGGGTCGCGCGGGGAGAATACGAACGGGCTAGTATACCTCCCACCTGCGCGGCTCGTGGCGGTACTGATCTCCCCTCAAGTGCTTCGTTTGTTTGTCCTCCAACCGTCTTTCGATGGCAGAATCAATTGGTCGGTCCTCTAACCCCCGACCATAATGGAGCTCTACTTGCACATCCGAGCGTTCGCTTTTCGTCGATTCTACTTATAAAATACGGACGGATTCATATGTGGATGCCACAACGTTAATGGGGCGATGTATGCGCGCCAAAGGTTTGTGTCAAGGTAGTACTTTTTCGTTGTTCTCAGGATAACGCCCAGGTGTGTCGTGTTGTGCGTGAGCAATTGACGGCCACTCTCACCGCTCATCAGCAAAGATTCATCATTCCATGAACACGCCTTATAATACAATTCTTCTCCTTGTCAATACCACTCGTGCATACTATCATCACCACATTTTCATCTGCGTTTTTGGCGCGGGAACGGTATCCCCAGGTCAACAAGATACAATATAAACATACAGTAGGCATCGAGAATCAGAGCTTGAAACCGCCAGCAAGACCCATCACGTTCCCCGGGTCTACCGTCTCTTTGATCGCTTGTAATATCGGTAGGTTCGTATCATACAGATCGATCAGGGGCGTATCGAAAATGGCATAGTTGGGATAGACCAATGCGCTGGCGACGTCAATGGCATTTGCTTGGAGCGTCTGCGCGCTCGTCCGTATCGCGTCGTAAATGACTTGGTCAGAATCCGCCAACAACCATGCAAAGTAGATGTTGATTGGGAAGAGGCCTTGCGTGCGGTTAGGTGGGTATGCCGACGGGGTCGTGTTGTGGGTGAAGAGCGTGGGGAGAAAAGGCTCCACAGCATAAGAAATGAAAACCGCAGAATTCCCTGAGAGGTTGTCGCCCCAATACTGGAGTGGAACGATCAGCGACTCGTACTGGGAGATGAAGAAGACGATCCGCTTACGGTGGTCTCGTTGACGATCGACTGAAGCAAGGAGAGCGGAAAATCCGTCACAGAAATCGAGTTGAAGACGGCTCTGATAAATGTGTTCGGGATCATTTTGCAGCATCGAAAAGAAACGCGCTTACCGCGTTCCGGGAGTTACAGGTAAGGACTGCACAAACGATGAGAACGAACCCGTCGAAATATCCTGCGTGAACGAGGGAATCGCTAGAAATTCGTCAAAGATTCCAGCAGGCGGTGTTGGCCCATCATAAAAAAGTATCTCGGACACGCCCGGCTATGTTAATAAATGTAAATCGGATGTCAAACAAGACGCCTGCGAAAGGACTCACCTGACCCAGAAGATAGTTATACGTGGTGAGTATCGCGGCCTTTGGATCCGTGTTGTTTGCTGCAAAATTTGCCGTTGCCACATTAACCTGGTCCAGGACGTCCTCGGTAAAGGTAACGAGACCCCCCTTTAAATTTTGAATAAGGGCATCGGAATGGGTATCGAGAATGGGTGCACACGTACCCAAACCAGCGTCTGCGGGAATGCCTTTAATGTAAACCTAGTTACAATTCCCTGAATGACGATTAACAATGAGTCGCCTGCAGAACATTCATTCCTACGCACAAAATTATTCAGGCCACCCTAGGAAGAGATGAATGAGGTTACGACATGCTTAGAAAGCACTCACTTTCAGAGCAAAGAACAGATCAGCACTCGACGTTTCCGTGACATTAATGGCTGTCCCATTAGGCGCAACCAACTCAAATGTTTGCACGGTATCGATGGTCAAACCATATTGATTTGTGAGCCATGAGTAGCCTGTTGATGTCGTTAAAAGTATCATTCGGTCGTACACGCCGTTCGAACATACCTCCCCCGAGCGTAAATCCGGCAACACCTACCCCGGGTACGCGTCCGCCAACGACATTCACTCCCTGTGGATCAAGTGCCGCGTAGACATCATCCCAGATGAGACCCGCTCCTATCGTGACTGTTTGTGTTGTGGAGTCGTAAACAACATCGGAGAACCTCGACATCGCTATCTGCACTCCCACAGTCGACGAGAACCCTGGATTAGTGGTGTGACCACCACCCTTGACCTGTAGGGAGACATGAAGGACTTTTAATTTTCCTTGAGCCAAACGATACGAACCGCAAAGGGGGTTTGTGTTTGGCCGAGAATTTGCAGCTAGATGCATCCTTGCTGAATAAAGAGACGTGAATTTAATGGAGCATGCTCACCGCAATACCAATATCTTCGGGCGTACCGGGCTCGAACGAGCACGCTGCAGTTTGGGTACTCGACGATGCCCAGTGACTGATGTCTTCTATGTAGTTGGTCGACGCTGCAATGAACACCATGGCTTGAACGCGATCTCGAAACATAAGGGAAGTACACGATAACGAACCGACATCGTAAACTTCTGATGCCGCAGAAATAGAGGTCGCAATTTGCAGGCATGTCTCGCTGGATCCTCCAATAAGGAGGGCGCTACTCAAGGTCGCCATCGCAATGAAAGGGAGAGTAGTGCGAAGCATGCCTGAACCCGAGAGGCTGGGGAATGCTACGTTTGCTGTCCTGGCTTGCTGAATTATATACTATTCGGCAGCACAATCTGGGAGCCATGAGAGTATGGTTTAGCCTAACGATGGAAAAGCAGTGCCACTCAGCCGCAATGATTGAAATGTAAATTACGTCAAGCAAACGGGGAGGGCAGGCATCCAGGAAGCCTGGAGCCGAACAGGATGTGACTCATCGAGCTCGGACCTCGACCAGCTAGGACGCTTCAGCGATTCAGAGGCCCTCTTCATCACAGCGGGAATACACTTGTAAAAGATGAATGTTACACACCAATCCTTCAAACGAAGTATAACTAACCTTATGCCTTAGGGTAAGGATGAGTGCGGTTTCTTCCTACGTCAGGCGAGGTTAAGCCTCCTCCTAAGTGTACGTACCGAGAAGAAAAGAAGTTTTTGCTCGAAATCGATTATGGATGCCCGATTCGGATGTTCTGCGCGTGGTGGTGAGAGGTAAGTGCTTGTCCGTAGACATGTCTACGGCCGCAGGAAGAAGTTCGGGCCGCTTCGTTGGCTCTCGTAACGAAATTATGCGGGTTGTCTTCAGCCGACGTCGTCCAGTCCACTGGCACCGGCAGTTATTTCACAAGGTCGAAAACGTCATCTCGGGATTTTCTCCTTTCCGTTGTTATTGATTTTGCGGGCACATGGCACCGCTTTCGACTGAGCGTCAGAGTCCAGGTCAGCACGTCGCCACAGAGGGAATATGGAGTACTACACACCAAGGAGGAATGAGCATTTAGACGGCTGGTGGTGTGGGTTAACGAGACATGCACCTTGAATTGGTTTGAGACAACGGAGGAAAGACTTGGTCGGCTGCTGAAGCGTTGATCGAGAAATCGATCGTCCGAGTCGCAACTGAATGTGAACCGGGCAGGCTGGCGGTCCGACTTGTTGATCACAGCTTCCGTTACCGCACGTTTTCGTGTCCGCCGACGCGCACACCCCGTTCGAGGAGAATTCAACATCATTAAAAGTTGCATTTTGTGTGGTACAACAACGTTTGTTAGCCATGCAACCTTGCAAGGGAATGGTGTCGATTTAGATTTATCAAGTCGCAGGCGAGGCAGCTGGGTATTTTCTCTGGTGATCATCGCCGAGGCCAGTTTGAAACGGTGTGTTTGCCTTCAAGTTTGTTTACGTGAGTATACTGTATACTGGCCTCTGTTCAACATCCACGAATACGCGACTCCGATATCCATCATAAAACCTATGTCCCGAGCCCAACTCCGATCGGCGGAAACCACAAGTTACGTGCTCGTTTAGATGCACTTTCTCCAGGCCAAAATGACCGTAAGCGAGTTCATTCGAATTGAGGCTGTTGAACACTCATTGATAAATGCCGTGGCGGTGTCTCTTCAATTCGTTTACGAAGGCGTTTCATCTTACCCTTAGTTCGATCAATTTTTAGGAAATGCACAGGGCCGAAGAGACCCGATGATCGATATGATCGGTGACTATACCCCAGATCTCGGAGTCCTGTGCTACATCATAAAGCCAATACGGTTTTATACCATTTCCCACGCCCCGCGCCGACAACTTATCACGCTCAAGTATAAGGTCCCTTAACACGCAAGCCTTTCGTACGGATCCCATTATTGAAAATCATCGATCGCACATCCATTGTCTGGGAGGAAAGCCGTATGTCCAATGTGGTGGCCGAGCCGTAAGTTTGGCATCCATCCTACGCATGTCCTGCCGCTGATCGTCGTCTCCAGAAAGCAACCAGGAGAGTTGCCAGCCGACGGTGCAGAGAAGATCGCGAGGCAGGTGTAGCTATTAGCTGATTCTCGACGTTTTCTTGATGCTATAGACTCAGGAGGGATGTCGGTCAAGACGTAGCGGTTCCTTATCTGTCATCCGCTGTTCAATCTACTGCCAAGGATACAAACCAGGCGTCGGTTGACGACGGGAAGCGAGTAGAATCAATCGATGAGATATCCACCATCTCTGAGCCAAGGGTTATCCTGAGCCTTCCTGTCGACTGGATCGGCCAAAGAGACCAACTGATCGACATCAGCACCACCGCCTCCCCTTACTTCTTTCGCTTCATCGAGCTCAAAATTAGTTGCCATTGCTTTGTTTGACTTCTTGTTTAGAAGAGAGTCGAGAAGTTGAACATCTGCTGAAGACAGGACGATGGATGGAGGTGGCAGTGATGAGACGTTGCTCATTGATGTCTGCCAAAGTTTGTAAGCGTCTCCATTCATCATACCAAGGATTCTTCATCTTCCACACACTCCGCCACCTAGC
>JBBPNE010000567.1:0-17492 GCA_038090735.1 Xerocomellus amylosporus | reverse complement strand
TAGGTGGTAAGCACACCAAGGATCGAAAGGCCGCGTTCCTTGATCCATTCCCGAGCAGCGGCGACCGCGGGAGTTGGCGATGGTGAGAAGAAGGTCGAAAGGGGTAGCGGAACGGTAGCCAAGCCCCCCTTTATCGAACACGGGCTGTTTCCACAGATGGTCGAGGAGAGGTTGAAGATGTATTCTTTGTAATCTCGCCAGAGTAAATCTCGGGTGTTGAGGTGGGATAGTACGGATTTCTTAGCGCTGAGCGCGTCTGAGAGGGATTGGAACCATGGATGGTCGAGGACATGTTAGGGGGTTTCCACGGTTTGTTCGACAACGTTCCCCAAGGATGGGGCATTGGCTCGAGGAAGAAGCCACGCAGACGCTTGATAATCCACACCAACGGACTTTCCGCCTCTTCGCAGACCATGCGTGTCGATGACGATCGCGCTCACTAAAAGTGCAGCGAGTTCTAGGGGTATCTGAAGCATTGGGTATGACATGATGGCTCTCGTGACGAGCGATCCGCAACTCCCTGCCAGCTCAGTTATCCTAGGTGAGGCCGTGTCAAGGTACTTTCCTTCGTCTTCGTGGTGATCAACTATGGCCGTCACCCGCGCACCTGGAACAGCGTTAGTGGGGTAAAGGCTGTTGTGATCTACCAACGCAAACTTTGTGCATAGATGCGGTCTGGGTAAATCTTCCGGACAGAGAAGCTCTCGGAAATCCTCATTCATGCCTGCTGATTGCAGCGCGTAGAGATTCTCTGCCCTCAGAACGAGGTCCTCGCGAGGGGTGGTGGTAAGAGCGATCGCCTTTGTATCGGTAGTTGGTAAACGAGACAGAAGCCACGCAAACCAATCGAGCTCGCGAGGCTATCTAGGTCTGGATGAAAGCAGAGCAAGTTAACTCGGAAGTGACTCTAACGCGACTGGGGTTGGCGTACCTCCGGCTTCATTGCCCATAACCACTGTCCAGCCATCACCATTGTCCCCAAGGAAACGTGTCTTCTGTTCCAATAGATAAGCTGAGAGACTAGATGTAGTCGACATTGTTCTTCAGACTCTCCAGCCGAAGGGTGATGAGAGGGGGATACATCTTGGGCGTTTGACGGCGTCCGTATGGGTATATGTACAGTGAGAGGCAGTGAAGAGTACTTTTGCCCTGGAGGGTGGTAGAAAATGACGAATCGGGTGGCCGCAGTCAACGTTCTCGCTGATTCTCGCCGTCGTGCAAAATGCCTTAAATTGGCTGCCTCGACTAGCGGTTTCGCTCTGTCCAAGGAAGAAACAACTCCCAGTACTCATTGACCGGTGGTCCTCGCTAGCAAGAGGTTGTGCATCAACTGGGAACCGGCGGAAAATGAACAAGCACAAGTGGTTGTTGTACATAAACAAGCAAGTCGTTTCAACAAACTTCAATCTCAGGTCCTTTCGCACTGGGGTATGTTCTGCTTTGTTGTGGAGTCCTACCCCGGGACGCGACGACGTGTTGGGTGACTCTAGTCAGGTAGTCCTAGCCTTGTATTTCATCGCCTAACAGGTCTGAACGGGCCCTTAAGTTATCATATACGATCCGTTCAATGAGAGACGGATCCCTAGGCTGGGCGAACTTACCTTCCAGACTTGAGGTTCATAATGTTATGGTCCCCGCACATTCCTTTTCTCTCTCTTGATGAGCGTAGTTCCGGTACCTATCATAGTCTGATGATAGAATGGGCCCGCAACCTGAAGTCAGCAGAGATACGATGAGGAATTGCAAGCTCTACGATAAGACAATTGCAAGTATGAGGCAAGGTTTCGCCGGGGTCCGAATAAGCATTAGCGCTGGCAGGTGCTGGCCCGGGAAGAAATGCATTGGCGAGGCAACAACGTGAACCAAGTTCGATCGAGTTGAGAACACCTCGTTCCTTGACACTTTGAAACCTACGGGCGAGGATGTCGTCGACGAAGACTAGTGCGTAGCAGCCTTCTCTGGCCCAGTGAATCGTGATTGTAACAGCACAATGCTGACAATTCCGTAAGACCCCACAAGAGGGCCAGTGGTTGCTGAAAGTGATGGTATAGTGCGGGCAGTCGCTTTCCACCCTGACGGAAACCATTTTTACGGCGGAACGGGGAATGGGATTCAACGGTGGCGAGTTGCAGATGGTCAAGAAGTAGGAAAGCAAACGGGAATGAACCTGAACGACATGTCTGTGTCGAGGGATGGCAAGTGGGTGGTGTGTGGGACCACAAAGGGGACGAGCGTGTGGGACGCCGAGCTGCAGGAAAAGGCCGTCGAAGTGGAGGTCACAAATTGGGTGCGTGCAGTCGACGTCTCGCCCGAGTCGACCAGGTTTGCCACCGGGACTTCTGGCAGGAAAGGGGAAGCGAGCATTTGGAGCATCTCGACTGGGGAGAGACTGGTTGGCCCGCTCGAACATGACAGTCATGTCTGGGGAATCAAGTTCTCCCCGGATGGCAAACACATCGCCACTGCCCGCGATGACTCCATCCACATCTTCGACAGTCACAATGGACACCAGCTCATCACCATCGAGATCCCACTCCAGCCTAACCGCTGGTTGAATCCAATCACTCCCATTGTCTGGCCTTCCGACGGTCGACTCTTCGCCACATCCAAGGGTGGTAAAATCAAGTCTTTCGATACGTCCACTGGTTCCCAACTTGCCGAATGGGAAATTCACCGCCATGACAACGAGGATTTCATGTCCATTGCACTGTCTGCAAACAACAGATTTATTTCTGTCCCTGCTGGTCGTTCTGTCTCATTCTGGGACACATCGACTCACACTCAACTAGGCAGCGTTTTGGAAGGCGATGAGAAGATACGCGGTATTGCCTTGTCGCCCAATGGCACTCATCTTGCAACTGGGGGAGACAACAACACAATTACTATCTGGAATTTAAGTGATATCCTACCCGAGTCCTATCTCCCCATCAGAGTAAGCACCACGTTCCCGGTGTTGGAGCGTCCGATAACATTCGCTTATCAATCTACATGCCTATGAATTGTCCTCCTTGACCCCAGAATGTGAGTGGACATTGCTTTCAGTCGTCGACAGCGCTCTGAACATTCCTTTCGTTGTTTTCAGACCCAAAACGTGAGTACCCACGTCTTCGTTTAGTCATACGGTTCTTCTGGATGTTGATATATGAACCAAGGTACCACCCGACTCGGAAAACCCTCAAGATCGGCCTAGCCAAGACGACGAACAGAATTTTCCCAAGGTAGCAGGGATCACCCTGCCGCCGAAGGGGGAGCTGATCGCAATCTGTACAGGTCATCGACGAACAACCCGATGGAACATATCCCAATCCTCCGGAGTTGGAGACTGGCACCCAGGATGATGATGATGCTCTACTCGAGGTAAGAGTGAGTATGGTTCCTCCCGAAGACGCCTCACTGATGATGGTGACAGATCGAGTTGCCCCCGAGCACATCCGCTCAACTATTCAACTACGATGAGGTAGGTAGTGATAGGGTCTTTTTTTTTACCTCGTATTAACAATGCGTTGGAGCCTCCCTCGCCAGAATCGCGTGAAAATCCTCTCGAGTCTGGTGCACCACCGGACTCGTCTCCCGCTAAACCGCATTTCTCTCCGGGACCACCGATGATCCCGTCTGTCGATATGCCTGACCCAAAGCCAACGTCTGACAACCCCGTGTCCTCAGAGGGGATTCGTCGAACCATCGGGAAGTGGTTCAAGACGGTGGTGGCGAAACGCGGTCGCAATCGGACGCCCCGTCAAACGCCCTCCGAGGCGCCCCCTAGGTCAGGTATCCCATCAGAAATGAAAGCGACACCCCCAGAAGAGAAACCCTCAACGATGGCCCCCGGTAAGCGGCAAGCAGTGAGTGTGCCCTCCGTTGATACAGGGAACGGATATCTGACCGCTCGGCTCAGCGGACAGTTTATAGTGGTGGACCAAAGGCTCGTGCATGCGTCTTATCCGTTTGTGAACATCATTAGTAATTGTTGTGCTTCACAGAAGAAAAAAACGCCCAAGACCGCACCGCACTCGGAAGCTGGTCCCTCCAACGTCCCGGATGAAACGAAAGCTGAGCCTTCTGGTGCCCAAAACAACGCAGAGGTGAGGATCCGCTTCTTGCACTTGGCAGTTTGTGCTGACGATAACTCTTCTAGCCAAGTCAACCGCCCCAGACCACTCCGCGTCCAGAAGCTGGTCGCGCCGATGTTCGCGACGAGACGGGAGCTGAGCCTTCTGGTGTACAGAACAATGTCGAGGTGAAGGTCCACTTCATGCCCTTGGCGGCTGGGACTCAATAAATCTTGTAGCGAGAAGCTGGTGGACTATCATGGTACACCGTTATTGTTGCCATTTCAATACCCTCATGGATTTGTTGTGGCCGTACAAATAATAGCGATGGAACTCATTAAACGAGCTACGTCAAGTTGCGGACGACGATCCTCATGTCTACATGCTATCATCCGCTACCAGTCGTTTTGTTGAAACACCCCGTATCCCCTGTCGCACCGTGGAGTAAGATATAGTATATACTCGTATCAGTGTCTGTTGCATGCATTCAATAGCATAGTTATGGTATCCAGTTCCGAGCCTCGTTCGAATCAAACCCATGGAGTCAATGCGCATTAGTGTCTCGAACCCCCCTGTTCGATGTCGGGCTGCGACCCTGTAAGAGGTGGGTGCTTTTCCGCAGAGGCATCCACCTCATCCTCGTCGTCATCCTTTGAAAACAGCCGCATCACCGTCACGCTCATGACCACAAACAACACGATAATGAAAAACTCGACGCTGAGAGTCACGACAGTCGCACGTTCCTTTCGACCGAAGATTTGTACCGCGAGGGCCGCGAAGAAAAGTGCGATTCTAGAGCCATATAAGCAAAACGTGAGCGCACGCGACGAAGGGCGGGATGACGTACGACCATATGAGGGATGCAACCGGAAGACTGTGCGTGATCGCAAGACACGCCATTCCTGATTTCGTTTGACTGAGCGCCCACATGGCATTCAGCTGTCGCAGAAAACGTGAACATTCCAGACAATTGTGGTCTTTGCCATGGAGACATACCGCATAGCGAGCGCCCATCAGGGCCGGGTTACTGTACACACCTAACAAGCCAAAGGAGAACACGATGGACGCGACCGTTGAAACCACTGAGCAATAGATGATGATTTCGATCGAAGTCGCGGCCGTGCCTGGGGTGACAACACCGGGAACAGCGAGGAAGCTAAAGTTCACTGCGAGCATCACTGTGGACTGCGACCCATAAGATATTCGGCACGTAAACCGAACGAGACTCACAAAGATAGTATACCGGCCCAACTCGTCCTTGAGCCTATTGATGAAATCCTTCCAACGAGGCTGGATTATAATACCGTCGACCCAGACTCGTTGCAAACGAACGGCGTGTTCGTTTGGTGATCCAAAGAGAAACACGTTGACGACTTTGAATGCAATACGACGATTCCACTTCTGTTGGCCGAACAACGGTGTGTCTGCGTTCAAACGTGCGCACGGCTGACCACAAAAATTCAGGAACTGATTTTCAGCTGGGACTGAGTTCAGGAAAACAGGTGATCAGACATATCCGTTAACACTCACTGAAGTACGCCATTAGTCGCGCTTCATATGATATCAGCACCATTTCATGACGTAACGAGGCATAGTCATACCAATGACCCAAATAATGTATGGATCGGCAATCTTCTCATCATCTTCGTTGAAAGTCAGCAAGGTCAAGGGAGGGTACGGGACAAGAAGATGCACCTTTCAGAGAGTTGACGAGGTCCAAAATCGCAACAAGCTCATCCTGTGCGAACGGGCTCGAGGATGAATCAGCTGTCATCATGTCTAACGGTTCGATAAGAACACGGTATGGGGATTTCACAAAGGGGATTCAGATGTACCGGTCTTTGCATAATTGAGCATGCCTCTAAGGTCTTCGAAGGCTTGTTTGGGAAGGATACGATTATGGGGGTAGTATTCACAATGCGCCCTCGATTCCATGTCATCTGTGGTATACTTGAGTTAGGGTCAGTGCTAGAATAGAACGCGACAGGTACAGACATACCTGAAAGACTACGGAGAAGCATACCAATAATGTGCCTCAACCGTGTACCCTAAGCGGCTATCAGTTGAAGAAAGCTGTGGCGCATCGAACATACTGATGTGGCTATATTCAGTGATCCCTTGCAAGTCGATACTGAGCTTGTTCAAGCCAATTGAATCTACCCAGAAGAGAAGGCGGTTTGTGTGGTCGACAAAGTAATAGTGCCAACGTCGACCATCGTCCACATTCAGTACAATTTCCGTGAGCTCATCCAGGGTAACGTCGTCTGTCTTGATCGCCTGCTGGATGAGTTTCGCAGCGCAACAAAGGAGATCTTGTTCTTTTTGGGGGTCAATGATGTTGCTCTCTGTGAATATACGCTTGGAATGGTTTGCAACGGGGGTGTAACGCGCATAGAAAAAAACGTACTAATTCTTCGTGGTAAAACAGAACAACTCCTTCGGGATGAACATGCCGCCTCCATCCCTCGGGAAGTTGCGGTAGTCTGTGTCGAGGGCTATCAAGTGGTAGACGAATCTCGTAAGGAGGTGAACCCACGCAGACAAGAGGCTCTGTTGCCCAGCTGGGATGTCAATCTGAGGGTCGGCGACCTGACTGTGGGCCAGTGTGAATGGAGAGTAAGAGATGTGCTGAGACACGCGTCCTCACTTGACTGTCCTGGGCTTATAGCGCTGTGACCCTCCTTCAGGAGTCGCAGGGAGTGGGTCGGATTCGAGCTTACGACTTGAAGTGAGTGCCTGGTATTTTGACACTTCGTCCTGCCAGCTAGCGGTGCGCCGCACGGGCAATGCTGCGAGAGTTCCCCTGTGCTCTTCCTCCACCTTTGTGGCACGTTGTTCTCCCGTGGTATTGCCTGCCGCGGGGACATCGTTTGCATGCAGTCGAATTCGGGACTGGCCGCTGCGACGTGCAAACGCTAGAATTGAGCCCCACAGTGAAGCAGACCAGGATCGAAGCGCGGGTGGTACGCGGCCAGCGGACAGGCGGAGGTAGCGAGTGACAAGCGACAGCAGAAATCGAAACAGACGTGCCGTCGAAGTCAGCATTGCCAACGGACGAGTGGTATGTATTTGGTATCACAAGCGCTGGTGGGTTTCCCCTTCAACTTGAAGTTTACCGACCACAAGCGCTCGAAGTCGCCAACCGCTGCAACGAGGCAACGGCACAGCCAGTGCAAGCTACTTTAAATTTGGAGACACTTCTCTTATCCGTTACCACCAGTCGTTCTGTTTGAACGTGACTCTGTATCATCTCTCTCGTTGTTGAGTGTCTCGACTTCGAGGTGCACCACTGAAAGCTTGCGCTGGCGGCGCTAGCCTATTCGGTTAGTTGACTCCCAATCCTTGCAGTCAAATGACATGCATGAACTAGTCAATAGCCGTAGACGTGCATCAGTTCACCGAGTCAGCTCAACGTTATGCACTGAATGTCGTGTGCGATGATCAGAGACTCTAGAATATTACATTCGTGAATGTGCCTACTAGGACCTTGTCATCATCAGAGAGGGTTAATACAAGGAGCTCATCGATGCGGATGGTGGCCCGGAACGAGTAGCCATCAGTATCCTCGATGAGACATGAAGAAAAACATCCAAGAAGGGGGAACGCGACAACCAAACGTACACCAGCTCGGTCTTCGCGATATTCCGTAGTAGGTTTGCAACAGCTCAAATCAACATTACCGCCCTCCTCATCCGTATAGACTTTCTCAGCGACCTTCGAATGAAGAAGATCCTTGCGAACCCAATCAGGGCTGGGCTGATCAAGACTCATACCAATCGAAGAACCGCGTGGTCTACTCACAATTCAGCCTACTAAGTCTACATGTAGTGCATCGGATCGCCTGGTCAATGCGTCCCATCTTCGGTACCCGACCTCAAATTGCAGAACACCCATCTGGGTAACCTGACTGAAACGGTAACATTGTTTGATGTTCGCTGATGTGATCCGCTGAGTCTCACAATATAAGCTCAAGGAATCTGTGCGTACCGTTAAACGAATCCTCCAGGGTGGGGCTACAGTTGCATCGCCCACTTGTTGTGCCTAATAGAACGTGAGCCGTCACGACGTGGTCTACCATCACCCGAAAAAGACACACTGGACTCCCCTCCTTTGGATCTGTAGTACCTTGTCCGCTGCTCGAGGTGTGACCGTTCGGATAGTGTGGAGCAACAGCCTTGGCAAGCGGTTTACGCCGTAACGTCTAATGAGTCCCTGCAGACAAGCTCGAGGTAAAACAAACCTGCCGTGTTTCATCAGATTCCATAACGATTCGCTTAGATGATAGGTACTCACTCGTACATGGCGACCTTCCTCGCGAGGAGGTACCTAGTGTAAGCGTGTCAATGTGGGAAAACAGACGCGCCAACATCGCTAATGGACAATACCTACATGGAAAGGACCGTACGAGTCTGGAAGGACATTGTTGAGGTTACGGACGGCGATTTTCCCTTTATATTGTCCAGTCGCGAGATGACTACTATCCGGTGAGAGAGCAATCGATCGTATGTCTTCGCTGTCCTCGATAGCAGGGCCAATCCGCGTGAGAGTCGATGCGTCCAGGAACGAGATGGAACGGTATGCGTAGGTAGCAACGAATCTCCCGTTGGCGGCTAGAGTGATAGACTCGAGGGTGCCGCCACTGAGAGTGGGTGATTCTGCGAGCTGGGACCCTGTGGACACGTCGAAAGACTTTATTTTCTGTTCGTCCGATGTAGCAAATATTCGTTCTCCGTCATTTGACCACGCAAGCGGAGTGATTGGGGGCAACGAGGGTGTGATAGTCTTGATGGTGATGAGTTCGTCACCGCTGTGACTGCTGAAGACACGAATGGGGCCACGACGGCAGGTGGTGGCGATGAGTTCGCCATTGGGAGAGAATTTGATTCCCGTAACGGTGTTGTCATGTCGAAGCGGGCCAACCAATCTCTCCCCGGTCGTAATACTCCAGATGCTTGTTCTACTTCTCGTCCCGGTGGCAAACTTGGTCGAATCCGGTGAAACGTCGACCGCATACACCGAGTTTGAGCCTTCCACGTCGAGGACCTTCTGCTGTAGCTCTGCATCCCACACGCTTGCCCCCCGCTCGGTCCCGCACACTATCCACCTGGCGTCTCGCGACACAGCAATGGCATTCATGTCCATTCCCGTCTGCTTCCCTACCCCTTCGCCGTCTGAAAGTCGCCATCGTTGAATCCCATCGCTCGTGCCTCCCAAAAAATGCATTCCGTCAGGGTGGAAAGCAACCGCGTATATCCCACTGGAGCCACTTTCAACCACTGTTGTAGGATCTTGCTGAAATTATCAGCATTGTACAGTCAGTCCTGAGAACGGCCGATGGCCACGCACTAGTCTCCGTCAACGACATCCTCCACTGGATAGTATACCGTCGCTGGTTTCGAAGTGTCTGAGTGTCAAAGAAGTTGAAGGTGGTTCGGTTTAGTGGTGACTCGTGAGCCAACGTTGCTTCGCAAACACGTTTCCTTTTTCTCGCTACGGCGCCTCGTTGTCTTTAGCGCTTATTCTTACTGGAGACCTCGTTGCAACCGGTTAAACAGTTAACATCGACGAAACCTTCCCTGATTGCTAGTGGTGGCCTTGCTATAACTTGCGATTGCTCGTTGTGTCTCGGCTGCAGGACTCGGTTCGATGGTGTTCAATCCGCGTTGGACCAACTCGAGACGTGGGAACGGGACAGTCAGAGCATGAATGCCGAAGTTACCGGATGGCGGGGGGCATGATACCGCGGGGGCCGATATCTCGTAGTAAGGGCCGAGCCAAGAACGGGAATGATAAAATACGGGACTGTGACTCCTACTACCAACCGCAGAGTCGCAAAAGGGATGGCGACTCGGACGTCCCGCATCTCCGCCAATAATCACGGACCCTCACCATACTCGCGACCTGTTTGTAAACAGAGCACGTGTCGCCTACCCCATCTCCTGACTAGTACATTTCATCCCATCCGCATCGTTCATCTTGTGTCCGAACTCTGTTTCGATGGCAGCGAGGAACCTACCGAGGTAGACATCGTAGTCTGCGTCCCCGCGGGAATGTATCAACACCACCGGCACGTCAACGGTCCTCACTGCCAGAATACCACGACTAGCATAGGTAGATCAGTGCATCCCATCCTATCTTTGGTACCTGGGCGGGCAACTTGAACGTGAGCGACATAGTAGCTTTGCCAGATTCTCGCTGGCGCTGACCCACCATGAGTCTCACAATATAAGCTCGAGGAAAACATGCCCACCCTGACATGGACCATCCCGGCTGAGGGTTGAGATGCATCGTTTACGTGTTGTGCAGAATAGGACATATCATGGGACATAATAACTAGAAAAAGACATACTGGCTTGCTTGCCTCGTATCTGCTGAGCCTTGGAAGGTGTTTTACGCTGTGGTGCAGCATTGATTATCAGTGGTGTTCACAAAGAGAAGAAACCAAACACGAACCTGTGAGTTTACGACCATGGCATCCGTTAGGAAGAACACTCACCCGCTGACGGCGACCTTCAACGATCGTCGAAGGTCGTTCATTTGTCGCGTTCACTGTCGCTAGTGAGGGTGAACGAGATCGATGAGCAGGTCGACGCGACTTTGTGGACGGGCGATCTGACTTTTGCAAAGTCGGGTCCTTGTTATTCCTAATGAACCTGGACTGTAGCCTATTTTTAAGCATCGGATTGCCCTAAGATGGCTTGGCAGTATTGCGATGTTTCTGTGGGGGGAGTAGGGCATCCGACGGTGGCGGTATGGCGTGGGGTAGGCCAAGCGGCGGTACCTTGTCCTCGCGAAGATGGATTGAAGGTGCCTGGGATGGTGGCTCCCAGCAGCGCCAATACGAGTGATCATGAACCAAATCACCTCGTGCCTTGACACTTTTGAACCTACAGGTGTACATGTGCAGGATCGAAGAGCCTCGATGTCGACAAAGACCTGTGCGTAACCATTCCCAGACGGTCAGACCCAGTGATTGTACAATGCTGACAGTTCAGTAAGATCACAACAAGAGTGGTTATCGAAAGTGGCTCTGGTACCAAGGTATACACAGTCGCTTTCCACCCTGACGGAGTGCATTTTTTTCGGCGGGACGCAGAACGGGATTCGATGATGGTGAGTCGCAGATGGTCAAGATGTGGGGAAGCAAACGGGAATGGACCCGAACGTCATTTCTGTGTCGAGGAACGGCAAGTGGATATTGTGCGGGACTACGAGGGGGACAAGCGTGTGGGACGCAGAGCTGCAGAGAAAGGCCGTCGAGGTGGAGAACACAAGTTTTGTGGAAGCAGTCGACGTCTCGCCCAACTCGACCAGGTTTCCCACCGCGAGGGGGCAGGAAAGTGAGTTAACTGAAACCTTTCGATGAGCCCAGACGCAAGTGGAGAGTGGTTGCTCGATACTCTCGTGTCTAGCCTGCAGGAATTCAGTATGGTCGTCTTCGATTCCATTATCGAAGGGGTACTAGTTCGAGCTACCATCGTGTCATTCCGTCACTCCCCTCCTGCTGTGACTTACGACAATAGGCGGAGCATAATTGGAGTATCGGCACGAGATTAAACTGTGAAGATTCAGTGCCTTGGTATCCAGTCGTACAGGGCCGAACGGGCCTCTACGCGCGACGACCCGTTCAACGGAAAGACTGGATCCCTAGCTAGACTGGTCGAATTTGCCTTGCAGACGCAAAGCTCTTCATAATGTTATGGTTCCCGGGACACGTCATCGGAGGCACGACAAGCAATCGCAAATCCCACGGTAAGACTGCCTTCAATTCGGAAGGAAGATTCCTTGATCACCCAGTGGTCCAACCACATAACTGGGATCTGAGTGAGCATTAGCGCCCAAGACACAATGTGCCTGCCGGTGTGTGAACGCTACCCACGGACGGCGTTTGTGAGGTAACTCACACCAGAGTGAACCAAAACACTTCGTTCCTTGACATCTTGAAACCTACGGGTGTGTACGATCGAAGAGCCTCGATGTCGTCGACGAAGACCTGTGCGTAGCAGTTCTCAGGCCCAGTGATTGTGCAACGCTGACAATTCAGTAAGACCATGTAGGAGTAGTTGCTACGGGTGTCGGTAGGCTGGGGGCAGTCGTTTTCCACCCTAACGGAAAGTATTATTTCAGCGTGACGGATGATGTGATTGAACGACGGCGAGTTGCGGATGGTCAAGAGGCCGGAAAGCAAACGGGGATGTGGGACTTGAACACGCTTTCCGTGTCGAGGGACGGCAAGTGGATAGTATGTGGGTTTGATGGGGGTGCAAGCGTGTGGGACGCAGAGCTGAAGAAAAAAAACTTCGAGGTGCTGGTCGGATCCGGAATTTCTTCCACTGCGGAAGCGATCGACATCTCGCCCGAGTCGACCAGGTTTGCCGCCGCGGCTTCGAGGATGTGTGGGGAATGGAGCATCTGGAGCATCACGACCGGGGAGAGATTGGTCGGCCCATTCGACCATCGCGTCATAGGAATCAAGTTCTCCCCGGACGGCAGACGCATCGCCGCGGCCTGTCAAAACGCCATCCACATCTTCGACAGCTACAATGGAGACCGGCTCATCACCACGAAGAACTCACTGCCGCGTCAGCCCTGGTATCCAATCACTCCCCTTGTCTGGCCTTTCGACGGTCGGCTCTTCGCCACGTCCGAAGGTGGTAAAATCAAGTCTTTCGATACGTCCACCGGATCCCAGCTCGCCGAATGGCCAGTTCACAGTCATGGCAAGGAGGATACCTTCTCCATTACTCTGTCTGCAGACAACAGATTTATTGCTTCTTCTGCCGGTCACTCTGTCACATTCTGGGACACGTCGACTCACACTCAACTAGGCAGCCCCTTGGCAGATAGTTATAAGATATGGTCTACTGCCTTGTCGCCCGATGGCACTCATCTCGCAACTTGGGGACCCTACAAGACAATTACTATCTGGAACCTAAGTGATATCCTGCCCGAATCCTATCTCCCCAGAGTAAGCACCACATGTCCATGTTGGAACGACAAATAACATTCATTTATCGATCTACGTTTCCATACACCCCTGTCCTCCTTGAATCCAGAACGTGAGTGGTCATTGCTCTCAGTCGTCGACAACGCTCCGAACATCCCTCTTGTTGTTTTCAGACCCAAAGCGTGAGTAACCCACGTCTTCGTTCAGTGATACCGATCTTCTGGATGCTGACATGTGGAACCAAGGTATCACCTGACTCGGACAGACCTAGCCAAGACGATGAACAAAACTCTCCCAAGGTAGCGAGCGGATCCCAATTTGTGTACAGGTCATTGACCAACAAGATGGATTACAGTCCAATCCTCCTGAGCTGGAGACTGGCGACGATGCTCTGCTCGAGGCAAGAATTGGCACGGTTGTTATCCGAAGCCGCTTCGCTGATGGTGGCAACAGATCGATTTGCCCCCGAGTACACCCGCCCCGTTATTCAACTATGATGAGGTGTGTAGTGATAAGCTCTTTTTTACCTGGTGTTAACAAGAGTTGCAGCCTCCCTCGCCAGAATCGCGTGAAATTCCTCTCGAGTCTGGTGTACCAGCACCGGGTTCATCCCCCGCTAAACCGCATTCCTCTCCAGGGCCCCCAATGATCCCGTCTGTCGAGATGCCTGACCCAAAGCCAACGTCTGACAACCCCGCGTCCTCAGAGGGGAATCGTCGAACCATCGGGAAGTGGTTCAAGACAGTGATGACGAAACGCAGTCACAATCGGACGCCTCGTCAAACGCCCTCCGAGGCGCCCCCTAGGTCTGGTATCCCATCACCAACGAAAACAACACCCCTAAAGGAGAAACCTTCAACGATGGCCCCCGGTAAACGGCAGAAAGTGAGTGCCCTCTTACGTTGATACAAGGCACGGATATCTGACCACTTGGCTTAGCGGACGGTTGGAAGGTCCACTGTCAAACGACAGGTTCGTTCATGCGTATTATCCGTTTATGAACATCATTGCTTACGTGCCTTACAGAAGAAAGCAGCCCAAAAACCCGCTGCGTCGAGCCAACCGCCGAAGACCACTCCGCACTCAGAAGCCGGTCCCGCCGACGTCCCGGATGAAACGAAACCTGAGCCTTCCGGTGCGCAAGACAACGTCGAGGTGAGTGTCCACTTCTTGCACTTGACAGCTAGAACGCACAATAAATCTTTCAACCGCCCAAGACTGCTCCACACTCAGAAGCCGGTCCCGCCGACGTCCCGGATGAAACAAAACCTGAGTCTTCCGGTGCGCAAAACAACGTCGAGGTGAGTGTCCACTTCTTGCGCTTGGCAGCTAAAACGCACAATAAATCTTTCAACCGCCCAAGACTGCTCCGTGCTCAGAGGCTGGTCCCACCAATTTTCCCGACCAAACGCACGCTGAGCCTTCTGGTGCACAAACCAACGTAGAGGTGAGGGTGCACTTCGTGCGCTTGGCAGCTGGGACTCACACTTCTTGTAGCAAGAAGCTGGGGGACTATCGACGTACACCGTTAATGTTGCCTTTTCCATGTCGATGCCCTCGTGGATTTGTTGTGGCCGTGCAAACGGTACGCGCGGTGGAACGCATTAGAGAGGCCACACCAATTTACGAACGACAATGTTGATACCCAATTTTGCTGTAATTGCTTTGCTGTCACGCTTTCCTAGTCGTTTGTTGGAATCCACTGTTGCTACCAGTACGTCACTGAGGTTACCGCCCACAACTATCTGTATGGATGTTCTCCACTCAATCGTATGACTGTCTCGGACAACGACGCGGCATCTTAAGGGACTCGGGATCTGCCGCGTAGCGTCGCTGTCTCTGGAACTTGTTCTCTGGTCCCCAAAAGCAGGATCTCAATCCCTCGGAGTCTCCAAAGAACGTTCTCCGGAGACTTTCTCAGCGGACTGGACGTCCTTGACATTCAGGACCCAAGGCCGTCTTGGGAGGTGGCCTGGGTTTTCTACCGCAATAGACTTGCTCCTCCGTCGAGAACCTGCAGAGTAAGCACGACAATCTTTTCGTTATTGAAAGTATCTTATAACCGTGTCTCGGTGACGCCATATGTTGGTGGTTGATTCCCAGCTGACTGACCCGCAACACTAAACGACCTCCCCGTGGTACGCTGACGAGCTCGGGAACACTGCAGACGCTGGCCATGCGAGTACAGTATATCTCATATATCCTATTCCTATATATTAATGCCTCGCACGACCCGCGAAATAAACATCAATGATCATGTCCAGGGATCTTCAAGCTTTCCTAATGACTGATCCCATCGCTATTGAATATTCTTTATCGAGCCCAAATGTTTGCTTTTCATTTCCACATCACAAACTGAAGACGAAATCGAGAACACCACCAAAGGAAATTGTTATTATTGTCTTGGACCAACAGACCGTCCTTTCTCCCCCCCTACACGAGATTCAGTGGCATCACTGCATGCCCTCCGCTGGAATCTCGCTGCGTTTTCTAAAGCATTTGGGCGCCAGCGCAGGGTCGCACTAGGTTGGGGATGGCTGTCATGATAGTGAATATGGGTTTCTTTTTGGCATGAAAAGTCAGACTTACAACGCCCAGGGCGGGTCCAGCCTGAGAAACATCCTCGGGAAGGACATTGCGCTGCAAGTTCTCAGATGGCAAGGCGGCGACAACGGCGAGCGCAGCCAAACCAGAGAGGACAGCGAAGAGAGAGAAATGCATTGTTATCGAATTGAGAATCGGAAAACTGGAGGTCAGCTTGAGTGATTGGTGGACCGAGGCAGTTAACAGGACATATTTATACCTTTCCTCAGAGTCGCAAACTGGGAATGATCAACTCGGATATTCCGGTGTAACACAGGTCTTCTCGGATCTATCCAACTGAGACGCCACTGGCAACAAGTAAGTATTTAAATATTTATCCGTGACACTCCCGTTACTGACTACATAGGACTGCCGAAGTCGGTAGATTGATCAAAGTTCCATCACACCGATGACCGAACTTCAAATAAATCGTCGTCGCATCTCGCCACCTCGGTAAGTACGCTCTCAACAACGGCTAACTGCTCCGCAGCCTTTTACGCTACCACATCAATCGATGATCGCTTCCTTCATCACAACGTACGAAACAACGTTGTCCAGACATGCACAAGTTGCAACGGTGGAGCGAGGCTTTCCTTTCTTCAGATACAGAACCAAAGACCTTTACGAGATCTCGCTGTTCAATGGACTAGTCAAGTTAATGTCTTTCTTGTGCCAAATTAACAAGAAGTAAGTGAACCTGCCCAACGTTAATATTGGTCTCTGCGGGCCGACGCGTGGACCTAGGGTTCTGTGCCTAATCTTTCCTTGACATCTATCCGTGCTTTCTTTTCATGCACTACATCCTCGCACGTTGAATGTACAGACGCAGGAAAATGTGCTAAGTCTGTCGGCGCACTTGGCTCAGCGGACGGTTGGAAGGTCCACTGTCAGACGACAGGCTCGTTCATGCGTATTATCCGTTTGTGAACATCATTACTTACGTGCTTTACAGAAGAAAGCAGCCCCCAAACCCGCTGCGTCGAGTCAACCGCCGAAGACCACTTCGCACTCAGAAGCTGGTCCTGCCGACATCTCGGATGAAACGAAACCTGAGCCTTCCGGTGCGCAAGACAACGTCGAGGTGAGTGTCCACTTCTTGCGCTTGGAAGCTAGAACGCACAATAATCTTTCAATCGCCCAAGACTGCTCCGTGCTCAGAGGGTGGTCCCGCCAATTCCCCCGACCAAACGTACGCTGAGCCTTCTGGTGCGCAGACCAACGTAGAGGTGAGGGTCCACTTCGTGCGCTTGGCAGCTGGGACTCACAACACTTCTTGTAGCGAGAAGCTGGGGGACTATCGACGTACACCGTTAATGTTGCCTTTTCCATGTTGATGCCTTCGTGTGGCCGTGCAGACGGTACGCGTGGTGGAACGCATTAGAGCCACACCAATTTGCGAACGACAATGTTGATACCCAATTTTGCTGTAATTGCTTTGCTATCACACTTTCCTAGTCGTTTGTTGGAGTCCACTGTACCTTCACAATTGCTCCTATCGATGCTACCAGTATGTCACTGAGATTACCGTCCACAACTATCTGTATGGATATTGTCCACTCAATCGTGTGACTGTCTCGGACGGATACCTGGTTCACTACCACGGTGAGTGGAGTATCGGGGCGGGATTAAATTGTGAAGATGCACGTCCAGTACACATCATAGAACGGGCCCTCGAACTGGATCCAGCATAGATAATACGACGAGCAATCGCGAGTTCCACGGTAAGACTGCCTTCATTGAAGGAATGCTTCCCGATGCTTCCCCAGCGACTTGGTCCATCTGAGTAAGCATTAGCGCCCAAGACGCGAGGCGAAGGAAACAAGCGTTTGTGAGAGGTCCAACGCGTGTCACGACTCGAGCGAACCAAAACACTTCGTTCCTTGATACTTTGAAACCTACTCGATCGATGTCGT
>JBBPNE010000566.1:0-17494 GCA_038090735.1 Xerocomellus amylosporus | reverse complement strand
GATCCATGGATTCTGGTGCATCCATTTGCTAATATCTAATACACAAGACACAAGACTTGAAAGCTTGATAGTCCAGCCCATAGCAATGTTGGAAAACATCGAAAAATGGGTCACTTTATTGTGTTGACGCAAATGGTGGTGGTGGCGCAAATGGTGGTGGATGACTGTATGTCCATACCCACCACCATCACTCTCGCCATTGTTTGTACCCTGTTTTCTTGTTCTCCCAGCATTCTAGAAGTACCCTATTGTAGTTATCGTAAGCATCAACTGATATGTGGTATCAAATCTTATGAGCGAACAGCTGACGCGACAAAGTGAAAGGAGGGTGAGCCATAAGTTGCCCGCAGGGAGAAAAAGTTGCATTGAAGCGAAGGTGCTTTGTTGTGCCATTTAGTGCTGCAGATTAAACACAGCTCAATTGTCCAAAGCATTAGACAACACTCCACTTACAATTAGAGGAATCCAGCTTCACAGACGAATGTCGCCCACAACGAACAGTTTTGAACCACAGAACAATCCAATGGTACGAGTACGACCACCGTCTCCACAAAGCTTCCAATGGCAAATTCAACTTGGGGCGAATGTGAGGCTGTATGGAAAAACATCCGTCACCTGGACGTCCGACAACCAATACAACTCTTCCTGTACAAAGCTCTTGCAGGATCACTACGGATTGGCGACTTCTGGGAAAAAATACCGACCTATGAACACAGAGCAAAATGCCACAAATGCAATGAAGATATAGAGAACCTAGAACACATAATGTTAGACTGCAGCGCACCCGAACGAGAACTAATATGGAACCTGATGAACCAACTATGGCCAAAACCAGAACGTCGTCCGACAACGATCGGCCAAATCCTCGGCGTCGGATGCATAACCCCCACACAAAGCAACAACAACAACCCAACAATGAAAGAACGCGGACAAGCGAGACTGGAACGTATTCTGCTGTCGGAATCGGCCCACCTCATATGGGTCCTACGATGCGAACGAGTCATACAAGGCATGCAACACACCAACCAAGCGATAACATCAAGGTGGATCAACAAACTAACAAACAGACTAAACATAGATAGGTACCTCGTGAAATCCAGACGCAACACAGCCTTCACGAACAAAATAATAAACACGTGGACACATATCATACACCAAACACCAAGACAAGACTGGGCAACCAACACAGAGGTTTTAGTGGGTATAAACCTATTTCGGCCCCCTTCGAGACCGGGGTAACCGAATAGCATACGGAGCCCCACACCCCCTGAGCATTCAGGGCGTGCACAAGAGCATTTTTCCTCGGACCAGCTGCTGCAAGCAGCTGCCTTAGCGTATTATGTAGAGCTAGTCTAGGCGGTTGCTACATAATAAAAACGCTTGTCCAAAAAAAAAAAAGAATGTGAGGCTGAGGGTCGGAGCCGGAATCTCGACCCAAAATGTAATTGCTCGTACTATTACTAACCCTAACCCGATAAGATCACGTGACATGTTAGCATCATGCCGAAGCGGAATTTGAACTTGGACCTATCGGCCAATCATTGAATCAAGTAAGTATGAATCTGCTGGCTTCGGCTTGTCGGCATTATTACTCTCCCGCAATCGAGGTGATGCAGTCGTTGCTCGTTATTTATGTCACTCAGATCTGCCGAGCAGAATTTTTTCAGTGTTGTCGTTTACTTTTATGGTTAGAGGAATCAGGTAATTCCCTTGTTTATGAAGTGGCCAACCAATCAAAGCTCACAAATCATGCCACATAGTGGAAGGCTCATCAAAAACGTTCCGAGACAAGGTACTAAGTACACGATCGGGTCTCTGTGAAGACCGCACCGTGCTTAAAGCTTTACTTACCCACCACCACTCCCCCATCCTCGGTTCCAACCATGTCCTCGTCCCGTCCTGTGCTTAAGGATCCACCATCGAAGGCTGAACCGGGTGCGTCTTGGAAGGAGAAGGAGCAGCATGTTGTCCCCAAAAATCGCCTCGGAATCGTCTTCTTTGGTCTCATGTGTACCACCTTTCTCGCTGCACTCGATCAGGTCTCTCTTTATCGATCTCGCTCTTACCTGGCCTGACGTGACATGCAGACCATTGTAGCTACAGCTTTACCTACCATAGTAGCCGAACTAGGTGGAGGCAACAGCTACAGTTGGGTTGGGAGGTAAATTTGACGCTCGTGTCACCGATGTGCAACAAACGTGACCTGACCCTTATCTCAGTGTCTATATGCTAGCCTCAGCGTCCTTGGGACCGCTTTACGGGAAGCTCTCTGACATTTTAGGTCTATATCCACTCTCAGGCTAGCCCATCTCACTCTACTCATTTCTGCTCTTCATAGGTCGAAAACCAATATTGTACGGAAGTATCTTCATATTTCTGGTCTGTATTTACTCAACGCGAACAAGCTCCAAATGTAATACTGTATCCAGGTTGGATCAGCATTGTGTGGTGCCGCCCAGAGCATGACATGGCTCATAGTTTGCCGTGCCGTGCAAGGAATAGGCGGCGGTGGCATCGTCCAGTCGGTGCAAATCACCATATCAGACATCGTGTCCCTTAGGGAGTAAGTTTTGCACTCTTGTTTACCCCATAGTCTCTTAGATCCTTAGCCGGGGGAAATACGTGGGAGCCATTGGTGCTACTTGGGGTACTGCCAGGTAGGCAGTATATCTTACGGGCAACAGAGCATTGCTCATTCTTCGTAGTGTCGTGGGACCCCTCCTTGGTGGAGTATGTCCTCTTTGGCCCAATCATCGTTCATAGCTTAACTCCATGTTCAGGCATTAACCGACCATGTTTCATGGAGATGGTATGTTATCTGATTGATACTGTCGTATTATCCTGACTTTGGCTCAAAGGTGTTTCTGGATCAACTTGTCAGTGGCTCTTCCAGAGTCCATGGGCTCTGCTTGACCTTTGCAATAGACCAACTGGTGGTGCAGCAGGGGCTCTGCTATTCTTCTTCTTAAACCTTAACCCACATCAAGGAAGATCGTTCCGTGACCATGTCAAAGAATTTGATTTTGTCGGATTGGCGACTGCCGTCTCTGGCGTAGTCTGTCTTTTGCTAGGGTTCAACTCGAGTGAAACCACGTGTATGCAAAAGCCCTTGTAAGCAGACTTGCTAAAAAAAATCTAATCACTATTTAGGGAAAAGCGCGGAAAGCATCACTCTCCTCGTTATCGGAGGCGTTTTGCTCGTGGTCTGCGCAATCAATGAAATGTACACCAAGCGGTCTGCAATTATCCCGCCACGACTGTTCAAGGCTTGTGTGCTATTATCCCTTTCTGCAGGCTCCTGACTTCTCTAGTAGACACGTACGACCGGCATAATTCTAATCACTGTGTTTTTGCATGCCGTCGTTTTCTTTACCAGTATGTTGACCGATACTGATAATTGTTGGCGCATTGCTTAGTTTGAAAATAGTGTCATAGTATGTTTCTCATATTACGAGTCAACCTCTACTGAATATTATTTAGCTATCTGCCGTTGTACTATCAAGGCACGTTTAATTCGCTTTTTTCCATCCCGACAGCTGACCGCCGCATAGTCCTCGGTGCATCTGCCACTATCTCCGGGGTCAAGTCGGTCAATTATCTGAGTATATGTGGAATTTTCTCACTTTTAATACGACAGGATGCTTCCCTATGCCCTATGCAGTGCCATGCAAGGGGCACTTTCAGGTATACTTGTGGCACGCACTGGGTCATATCGTCCGATCATGTGGGGAGGTTGGGTTGTGACGGCCATCGGATCGGGCCTCATGATCATGCTAGACAGTACATCTAGCATGTGAGTACAACTGCTTGGTTCGCTACCCTGTGTCTCATTTTTGCAGTGCTACCCAGGAAGTATACCCTTTCATTACAGCGCTCGGGATTGGTTGCCTGTTCCAGGTATGTCAAATGTCTCCCATTTTGTTGTCTTGCTAAAACCATATTGATAGACGCCGCTCATTGCACTCCAAGCCGCCATGCCTCTCAAGGATATGGCTACGAGCACAGGCGCATTTGTCTTCCTGCGGTACGTGATGGCATTTGTCGCAGATTCTAGGCTTAGACATCCTCCAGTACGGTGGGTGGTACAATTGGTATCACAATCGGAGATGCCATCATCTCGAGTACCCTCCAACGAAGCCTCATGGACATCGCGGGTCTTACTATCGACACTTCCGCCGCTTCAATCATCAGTAGCATCAAGGAAATAGCATCGATGCCTGTATGTCGCCTTATGTCGATTGTAATACTCTCTGACCTCTGTGTTGTAGGATGACTTGAGGGCTGAAGTGATGCATGCTTTCGCTCGCTCTATCAGTGCGATCTGGCTTGTGACCACACCACTGTCAGGTCTTGGTCTTATCCTCGTTGTCTTTATCCGCGCGTATTCACTACAACGGCGGACGGTCATCCGTGAGGACACGGAGAAACCCAATGATCCTGAGGGAGGCGAGGCCCGCGGTGAAGCAGGTTCCACCGAGGTTGAAGAAGTACCTCGTACCAAAGGTGATGTTACGGAACGAACACCATCTGGTCTCGGGGGAGAAACCGCACGACAAAAGACAGGGACGTAAACCTAACAGCGCGAATACCTTTTTCCTCTGAGACCTTGCTCAGTGCTCCCCACCCTCCCTGTCATCATAGATCCCTGTTACCATCGCTGACACTCGTCGCTCGTTAAACCTTCCGTATTTAGCTCCGTCGGACATGATTCGATTCCAAGTAGATTTTATTGCCCAGAAACATGATATTTGTGCATTCGGTATGAGTGCTTGAGCGCTGGAGCTTCCAACAATGTAACAGTCACGTGATCATTGTGTCGATATGAATCGCCCAAGTTTGCACTTCGCAGAAATACCGAGTGATGGTTCAATCCACAGAATCCGGAGGGATCAGAGAACGCCCTCAGAAGAGGATTCGGACCTCCGCAAAACCGGAGCCGTCAAAGACTACACAAAAGCCATCCCGCGACGCCCGCTTATTTGCTCCCTTCCGCGCACTCGGACTGGTCACAAATCACGTACCATTTTACTTGCAAACTCGCTCCCATAAGGGGGCCACAGAGGGTCCACGGATACACCTACTTACATGCCTTGGCAGATCATGGGCACTTTGGGAGGGGGGGAAAATGACTCTAATATTTGTTGGTGGGTAGATACCTGTTGAGCTCGGTAGGAACCTCTGAAGGTCTTTCGGTGTGCAGGTCCTGAGGAACTAGATCCGATCTCATGTTTAATCATGGAAAGCGACGCGATTTGGGTGGGATCGGGCGTCCATGTCATCAAATATCTTCGAGGAAAAGAGGTATATATGTTCGTTCTATACCCGTGACTTCCATCAATAGATATTCACAGGTTGCCCGGGCTACAAATCCACTTGGAACGGCACTGGCTTCTATGGTCATATTTGGGTCTCTTTTACTGGCCCTGGCGGAGGATGGTGGGCGGATGCTTGTATGGGACGTTTCGCGTGACGGTGAGGATAGCCCATCGAAAGCATTGCCTTGCACCTCTGATTTTACTCTAGAACCTTCATTCTCTTGTACTATCCAGTTTGATATCGGCTTCACCGCAGTTATGGTACTGCATCCCGCAACTTACTTGAACAAAATACTGGTAGCTAGCAGTGAAGGTGACCTGCAATTGTGGAATATACGAACTCAGTGAGTGTCTTCCTTTGTGCATCTGCGCCGTGCATAAACATACTGGTTTAAGGACGTGTATACACAAGTTCTCGAGCTCCAAACTACTAACCACACAAGGCTTGGCAAATATGACATCTTCTGCCATCACAGCATTAGTTCAGTCTCCCGCAATTGATGTCGTAGGTATTGGCTTCATGTCCGGTGAAGTATCCGTATACGACATACGTGCCGACGAGAGGTTGATGAGGATGTTCATGGAGGGAGGCGCGATCAGAGGCTTGTCGTTCCGAAGTGGTTAGTACCCCGCTTCTGCAGATTGCTATTTCCCTTATTGGTTTCTATGTAAGATGGACACCAAGTTCTTGCCTCGGTGTCCTCCCACGGGCATCTAGCTCTCTGGGACTTGAATTCTGGCGGTCGCCTCCTGCATCTCCTTAGGGGTGCTCATGACGGCGCCATCAGCGCAGTACAATGGGTCCCCGGCCAGCCAATTTTGATTACGTCTGGTGAAGATAACTGTGTCAAGGTGTGCCTTGACCCATTCATTTTCCGGCACTTTTAACCATAGACCAGCAATGGTTGTTCGATTCACCCACTGCCACCCCACGATTACTCAAATTCCGCTCGGGACACCATGCTCCACCACATCTGATTAGATACTATGGAGAAGACGGCAAACAGTTATTGACCGCCTCAGCTGACCGAAGCTTGCGGTATACGTCTGTTGTCCGCGACTCAAGGTCGTTCGAGATGTCCCAAGGTGGGTGTGATATTACTGCGCCCGACCGAAGACGCTGATACGGACTCGCGGTAGGCTCTCTTGTCAAGAAAGCCTCAGTACTCTCCAAATCTCTGGCATCATTGAAATTTCCATCTATCACTTCCATTGCCCACTCGACGATGCGATCAAAAGACTGGGATGATGTACTCACAGCCCACACTGACGAACCTTTGGTTCGGTCCTGGACGGTGCTGAATAAACGTCTGGGACAACACACCTGGAATTATGCTGACGGCGCCAAACGAAAAGCTTCATCAGGTTCTGTGAAGGTATGAGATAGCAATTACTATATGGTCACGGCTTACGAAGTTCACCCAGTGCGTCTGCGTTTCTGCATGTGGAAATTTTGGTATCGCGGGCTCGTCGACGGGAGAAATTCACATGTGGAATATGCAATCTGGTTTGAAGCGGAAAACATTCAAAGTAGGACCCTGTCCTCAAGCAGTCATAGAATCATCGAATGCTATTTCTAAACCGAGGGCTAGCGAGCGCTGTATTACAGGTTTAGCCACCGATGCTTTGAACCGTCTCGTTATTGCGAGTACACTAGATGGAACTATCAATGTAAGTCTTCATATCAACTTGCCCCCCCTAAAGTGTTCATCAATTGGGAGTAGTTCTTTGATTTCCACACTACTAAATTGGACTATACGCTGGCGCTGTCCTCATCTGCCCATTCTATGATCCTTCATCGAAATTCTGGACTGTTAGCCGTCGTCTGCGAAGACGTGACGGTGCGTGTTGTTGATATCGAAACGAGACGGATAGTCAGAGAGCTGTCATGTGGCGAAGCTCGAATTCTTGACATAGTAGGGATCCACGAATTATCTGACGATACTACTTGCTAATATGCCTTAGGCATTCTCACCAGACTCTCGCTGGATAGTATCGACATCCCTCGATTCAGTGATACGGACATTCGACATACCAACCGGCGGCTTGATCGACGCATTCCGTACGCCCAGTATCGCGACGAGTATCGCATTATCACCCGTAAATGACTTTTTGGCGACTGCCCACGTGGACAGCGTTGGGGTGTTCTTGTGGGCAAACAGAGCACAATTTGCGGAAGTCACCCTTCGAACGGTGTCCGAGAAGGATATTACAGAGGTCTCTATGCCATCGATGCAAGGAGAAGTTGAGGATGATGGTATATCTCGATCAGTTAGCTCCATCGCGCCTTGGCTCATGCATTTGTCCTCAGTCTTGGAAGCGTTGACTGGGCTAGCAATAGAAGATAAACCTGTGGAAGTCTTCTCCTCGCCTCTTCAACTGGATGGGGACCTTGTTACTCTAACTCTGCTACCTCGATCACGATGGCAAACACTGTTGAACCTCGAAGTCATCCAAGTACGTGCAACAGTATCTTGGCTTTGCCCTCGAGTTAATTGAACGGGACAATGCTATAGCAACGAAACCAACCGACAGAGCCGCCCAAAAAGCCTGAACATGCACCTTTCTTCCTTCCTACATTGCCTGGTGTCGAGCATCGATTTGCCATCGAAGAAAAGAAGGAAAAAAAGTTCGAGAAGAAGATGCGCTTGGATAAAACTATGGCCAAATCGAAGAGCATTCTCCAAACAAAGCTGGCAAACCTCAAGAACGGCAATTGTGAGCATGTCCGCTGCATCCTCTTTCGGTCTGATGCCTATTTGTTTTCATCGTAGCCGATGATGAGCTTTTCGACTACATCAAGAGTTTATCACCCGCTGCAATTGATATTGAGCTACGGTCACTGGTTACCTTGGACCACCTGCGGCAGTTTATGCATGCACTTAAGCGACGCTTACAGTCCCACAGAGATTTCGAGGCCGTTCAGACGTTGCAAAACGTCTTCTTTCAATTGCATGGGGACATACTCCTAGACAATGGCGAACTGCTGTCGGAAATGGAGGAGCTGTTAGAGATACAAGAAAAAGAAAGCGAGCGCATCCTGGAGCTTCTAGCTTCATCCCTTGGTACACTGGGCTTTGTGCGAGGTACTATATAAAGCTACCCCGATTTGATCAACGCATTGCCCTCGTTAGATAAGCAGTGGCTGCAAGGCCTGAGCATGGCAATCTGATCGTGTGCTGAGTCTGAGACTGCTTTCTAGCTCTATGTGCCATGTCCTCCACTGGCATCGGTCCTGATGGAAAGGTCTACTGCAAACATATGGAGGAAGCAGCAAAACGCAAGTCGAACACTTCCAAACACCCAAATCGGTGCGCTTCACGATGCTCAAACTGTTATGGTTGCGCCATGCAGATACCTGACATGCGATGCTTGTTGGAATAGTGAATTTTACTGTTGCAAGAGACCTCAATCAGACCCAACCAAGTGTGATTTCTGGTGTAAGAGTATCCTCATCCAAACATGCTCATGCTCCGACATGTTTCACTCTAGATTGGGCAGATCGGCTCCCCCGACCAAAGGATATCATAGTCCATGCTTCAGACTCTCCAGCAGCTCCACCTGCTCCTCGGCCCTCCAGGGAAGGAGGTACTAGGGCACATCCACCTGCCACTACACCCTCCACGCCCCCCGCGCGCCGGCCGCAGAAACACTTTTCACCATTGAGTAATCCATTAGAGACCCCACGAAGCATTAAGCGCTTGGAGGACATCGAGAATGGCCTGAAACAACGCAAAGAAGATCTAAGTCCTATTCGCCGTCCTAGTTCAAAGGAGCCAGGACCGTCTACATCGTTCTCTGGTGCTCAAATCATCCCTCAGCCACCTTCGCCAGTACCCACCGAGGTTGACGAAGTTGAAACAGAACCACGAAAGACCTTTAGTTTTCTCGGGTTAGAATATAGCCCCGAGTTGATTCCATCCACGATCAAAGACGAAGGTCAACCCGCAACCCCCAAAAAACGACGCTTGACCCCTCCCACTGAAGGTACCGGGATACAGCCGGGCGCTGATGCAGTACCTTTCGGTGGTGGGTTACCACTTACGCCGCCTCAAACCACGCGGCGCGGCGCAAAATCTGACGGGCCCGAGCCTGTCTCTCCCATAATCCGGGGCAGGAAGGGAAAAGAACGCGAAGTTGTAGCACCAGTGCGGACCCAGGATCAGGTTGGTGCTCGTTGTTGTACATGCATACCCCCTGAACCTCCTGCGTAGGACGGTTATAGTGAGGAACCACAGGAAGAGGATTCTCTACCACTTTTTACACTTCCAGAAGACACATCTTCGACCTCTAGCGCGTCGCCGACCACTGCCGAGAATGTGCTCGATTACACCGATGGGGTGAGGGAAAGAGTGAAGTCGCTCTCAGAGTATATGGATTCGTTCGACATTACCCAGGCAGCAAAATTGTTGCAGACAATCGAGCGACAGAAAATCCAATACGAGTACAGGGACCGAAGCCAGAAGATGCGCATCGGAGAGTTGGTTGCCGAGAAGGACAGACTTGTTGCTGAAGTCTCGAGATTGAAGGAAGCACTGCGACGGTGAGTGCTGCGGTCGTTGCATATTTCGTGCTGATGACCGAGTGTTTATCAGCGCTGAGGCAAGCAATCGCGTCAAGGATGCAGATGAGAGTGGTTGAATACTGAGCGGCGGTGGAATGATTGTGATTAGATAAGCACTATCACGTGCTGATCGCGTCGCGTAAAAAAGTGACGACGCGTTTGTACACTCGGCGTCTGGCATGTTTGGCTTTAGACCTACCCACACTTCATCTCCTGCCAAATCCTTGTTTCCAACTGCGTCCTCTCTCGCAGTTTCCGATGCCTCGCGAGCATCTGCAGCATCCAGGTCGGAACTACAGGCCCTCTCGCCCACAGAGGTCGACTTTCTCGATGCAGTAATAAGGAGGATCGCACCGAACGCGACTTCTTTTCTCTCGGGTTTGAAGGCCTACAACGACGAATTACACGAGCGTGGGCTCGATAGTCAGACCGAAACGGTTCACTACGGAAGGCTGCTGGAGATCTGCAAGCTGAGGGGACCGAGTTGGCAGTCCAAGTGGGATGGAGTGAAGAAGCAGTATGGTTATGGGACTGTGCCGCCGCGTCATCCACCTCAACCTAAAACTCCTCCCCAACCTCGACAAGCCTCATTCCCGAGACCGAGCCGCTCGCCAGCATATCTCTTGGCCCCTGTACGTGATGACGATGACGATGTCTTCACTCTCCATTCCCACCAAGACCGCGGAGAAAGTGAGACAACTCAGGATACGGAGCAGACGGAAGGCGATCAGGAAGAGGGCTCATCCGGCACAGAACGCGACGACGAATATGCACATTATGGTGTCACAAGGTCCCGCCAGCTCCAGAGTACGTCGCAAGTAAGACCGTCAAATCCTCCGGCTTCCCGCCTAGCCAACCCCATTTTGCCTCCAAATCTCACCCATCCGGCAACCCCTCGACCCCAGAATACCTATCAGGAAGCAATTCGTCGTGTGCCTGCCTGGGACGATACTTCGGATACCACGGATGGCGCAATGCTGTTCCCCTCGAACACCCCGCCTTCTTATCGAGCGGCAGTCCGCACAGGACCCACTTCCAAGCCAGCGGCGGCCGACCTTCGAAATCCTCTAGGCCCGCGTGCCCCTTCGCCAATCAAATTACCCAAGCCCGAACCTCAGGCTCAACCAACACTACCCCAATCTCGTGAACGCAAGGGTAGCGTGATTAATGAAGAAGATGCATGGAAGAAAATCAAAATGGCGCGAGATGAAGAAGATGCGGATAAGTTCCGCGACGACAAACTTCTAGAACGCTGCTGGGAGATATGGCTTCTCGGTTACCAGTGGTTGATTGTGCGGACCTTCCTTTATTCTATTATTTCAAATCATGTAATACCACAGGTGTTTTCCAGACGACAAATGAACAGGTCGCTGAGGCTCAAGACAATGTCATCCTTGGGTCAGCCCTTCGACGATGGCGTAATGCCACGGCCTCACTTATGGAGAAACGGAAGCATGCTGTTACCCTTGCCAACACCCGTTGTTTACGTGCGGCACTGACGTTATGGAAGGCAAAACTAAAGGAGAAAAGGCAGGTTACTTGGCGAAATGACATGCGAGCAAAAATGAAGACTATCCGCGAAAAGCGTGACTCAAAGATCCAGAAGGATGCCTGGGCAAAGTGGCGGCAGTCTTTCCGCTCACACCTATCCGAGCTGCAGCACAACGAGCGCATCGTCCTGCGTTTTTTCCTGCGTTGGAAGTCAAGCTTGTCTACACTCGATTCCTTAGAAACAGCCGCAGATCGATTCTACCGCAGAACAACGTGTAGTGCAGTAGTGCAAACTTGGAAACGTTGGAAACGAGCCCTCGCGGTCAGCGATGCCGAAAAGGCGGTGACAGCCAAAATCGGTCTTCGAGTGGGCCGTGAAGTGATGCAGATGTGGAAGAAATATACGTACGTCCATTTTCCAAACAAAACCACAAGGGTCTGGAAACCAACCCGCCTGCGCAGCTATGAGCGCCAAACAGCCATCGGTTTTTATGATGTTCATGTGATGAAGAAGGCGATTAGATCGTGGAAAACTATGCAAGATCGGATACGTGTAGGTCGATTAAGTTTTGTTCAGTAACACTTCGATTTATCACACTTGCAGGGAATGGAAAGGAGAGCAGATAAGCATCTCGCTAGACAGGACGACGTACTTATCCGAGCTGTCACTCGAGTGTGGAAAGCCCGTGAGCGTGGCAAACTCCTTGAGAGAGTCAGAGCGTTGCGCCTCATCAAAGGTGCTTGGTCGATCTGGAGAGAACGGATGCGGCAGCATCGCCGGCTGGAAGGTGACGGAAAATATATAGTCACGATTTACACGGTACTGATTGTATCTAGACTGTGCGTTTGCGTTCAGCATGCGATCCAATTCATCCGCATTGTCGTCCACTTTGGAAATTTGGCGTCAAGTTTACACCGTCTATCAGAACCGTCGGGCCTTCGCGATTCAACGTCACCTTGCTCGGATACAGTATGATGCGCTCCTGAAGTGGAGGGTCCAGCTGCGTGCGAGGCTGAAACTACTCAAACACGCGAAAATCGTTGAAAAATTCATCGTGCAACGGCGGACATTAAATGCATGGAAATCCAAGCTCGCCGAAAAGAAGAGGCAAAACAAGCTCAAGGCTCTTGAAGCACAGAGACTTGGAGAATACATGAAAAGTAAGTCGCCTGACAAGCCTGCGTCTGATCGGCTATTCTGAAAGACTTCATACAGTGTGGCAGACAAAGGCGAATCGAAGGCGTTGGCACCGCACGGCTGAAGAGCAGATTATGACTCGAGTCAATATGGTGGGTTTCGTAGGAGTTGGAAAGTTATGAAATTCTGACCTCGTCCACAGCGAATGTTAACTGATGCCTTGAGCCGCTGGACAAATCACGTCATCGAAATTAAGCTTCGAGAGCTGGAAGTTCGCCAAAAGTATTCTCAAGCGGTGCTGAAGTAAAAGAAGAATTCCTGCTTGTATGGATCTTGTCTGATCGTTCTCGCAGATTCGCCTTCAGAAAATGGAAAAACATATGCCTGAGGCATGTCGAAGATCTAAGTCTTATGGAGAGCCATCTTGACATCAAGCGGGCAGGTAGGTCTTTCTCCTCAAGACGTAACGCCGATTTTATTGAATACATTGTTTGTTCCTTTTTTTGATAGAAAACATACGGCGCATGTTCCACAAATGGCTGGGCGCAGCTCGCGCTCGGCAGCATAAGCGGATTCTCTTGCGAGAGAGACAGGCCGAGTTTGATCGGGCCTCCATGCAAGTTGCGTGGGACAGATGGAGAGAGAAGTACATGGAAGAAAAATTGCACCCCATAGTGAGTTCCTGACACGCACGCCTCTCCGACGGTAATCTGAGGTCTGACTTTTGCACTGTAGGTTCACCAGGTAGTGCAACAGAGGCAAAAGAACCTCCTTTTCCGCGCTTTTGGGATCTGGCATTCCAAGACAAGAGTGAGTGATCACGGTTGCGCCGAAAACTACCCTTTCACTGACATCGCTTCGTCAAGACTCTGCCAGCGATACGTTTCCGTGCGTCTCGCACGAAGGCAAAGATCTGGGAAATTTGGCGTGCTGCCATGCCTCAAGCCTTCCAGGCCAAGAAAGCACGTGAAATTCATACCACAGCCGTTCTTTGTACGTTCGAGACTCATCAAAGTCCAAGTCCGCTAATGAACTTGGGTAGCACGAGCATTGGAGAAATGGAGCCAGGCCTACAAAACGAAGCGTCACCTCAAGGAGATAGCGTGAGTGATCTAGTTGAAGGATTGCCGAGCTAGGACGATCATTAACCATTACCAGTCGTGCGCGGTACTTACGTCTGCCGACCATGACAAATGGCCCACCCGTGGCCACACCAAAGCTTACCGGTCCTTTGGCACTAAAGGCTACGAGGAATGCATACCCCCGGCGGAATGCGGGCGTTGAAACCGAAACTGAGGATTCAGATGCAGGCGCAAGCAGGCTTGCTAGCCGTTCCAGTGGGCTGAACACGAAGCCTGGCATTGTTAGCCTCCTGTCTAGCCGACCGCGTGTAGAGCCCGTCACTCGCCCTCGTCCAAAATTATCCACCCGAGGACGGGAACCGAGCCCCGCTCGTTCTAAATCGTCTGCGCTGGCGACTGACGAGCCACCACCATCCCCACGACCGCGCTTCAATGCCCGACGCAACCCGAGCCCAGCACGTTCGAAGGTATCCTACCGTGACCCAAGTCCAGCGAGGTCCGTTGCCCCCACACAGAGCGAGCCCGAACGGAGTAGGTTGTGGCAAGAGCTAAGACAAGTACGGATGCGGTCTCGGCCACCCACTGAGAAGTCACGATCGCCTGAGCCACCACCCTGAATTTGCCAACAACATGTCATTTTGGTTTAGTGGCATGCGGCTGAATGGATGCTGGAAAGGCTGAGTGGATGTTCGGAATGTAAACAACCCCTGCATCTGGCACGGTGTGGGTAGTATTTATAGCATGATGCTAGCGAGAGGATCCGAATCTATTAAACATGCAGCTTCTTGGACACGCTTGCAAAGTATTGCCATACAATATCTATGTGGTTCCGGATAGCACAGCGACACGTGGCAAATGATACAGAAGTTGGGTTCCCGGGTGGGAAGTGACGATGCCACATGGATCATTGCAGGAAGCGTGTAGGCTCGTCCTCCTGAACGGGTGATCGACTGGTACGTGATCTGATCGTTATGCGTTGAACAAGAACACACACGAGGCACATTGAACTGCATTGAAACTGGCGAGGCGAGCCGCAGAACATATAGTATATGCGCTATCATGATAGTACTATCGTTGTGGGCCATGCGACTCGTGTACGCCTGAGGGCTTGGGGCCAGTGATTCGGACAGAGGCGTCACGAGTTCTGGTAGTATTGCCAGCCGACCCAGTTCGCGATGACAAAGTACGCGCTGACGGGTATGATCAGCAGGACAAAGTATTTGTAGTGCGTGTCCCGGGCCAGGACGTCAAGCAGCTGGTGGTGTTCATACGTCAGGTGAAAGCCAGGCCGCGAACGGTGGTGCGTGGACATACAGGGATGGCTGAGAGTGGGAGGAACGCGCTAAAGAGGACGGCATAGCTTGCCAACAGGAAGAAGAGGCAAGTGAGAGCAACGATGAGGTTGGCAGCATTGAGGAACGGCATGTGTTGGACAGCGTGTCCGTGTCCTGGGGTCGTAATCCCGGCCACAGCGTGCTCAGCGCTCAACCGCCCAACGTTCGTTCCGGATCGATCGATCGTCGTCCCCCATCCACGCCAGTCGCCGGTTCGCGGAGTGTGCATCACAACTTTATTCAAACAAAGATATCTAAAACTACAGTACTCTGAAACAATGTAGCAAGCGAAAGCTAGGTGTATTGAACGACGTGCGTGTGGTATTACAAAAATTAGACAGATGCTAGCCTGGAAGTGGGCATATTTTGATAGGTGATGGAATGCATGAATAGTACAAACATTGAGGGGTCATCATCCGTTGAGAAGTCAAAGAGAGCGTAGTGTCAAACGTAGCACGAGCACAAAAAACGAGCAGACAAAAGAGAAGATCAAAACGGTACGAAGGGAAATCAAAGGTCGAGTCGGAACAAATCGCATAGGACTCATGCACTCAGCTTGGGGCATTTTTCAAGGTTCCTCTCGCTCAATGCACAGTACCTCTTCCGTGGAAAACATTCCGTGTCGGAATTATCGAGATCTGACCGTGAATTAGAGACGGGAAAATATTCAGGGCGACCGTCATCTGTGCTATGCATTCCATGAGAGGACAGCTCGTACGGACTGAGCCCATTTTCATCAACGCGCGGTGTATCGAGGAGTTGCGGGAGAGAGATCGTCGACGGCGGGGAAATTGGCTGCATGTCCGAGGACGACACACTCTCCTGGTCCGGTGTCAACCGAGGATTGTCAGCAAGGAACAAGCTAAAATGGCTTGTCGTCTCGTCAGAAGGATCGATTTTCAGAGCGCCGGAACTGGCATATGATGAAACGGAATCTGCGACACTTATCCTCCTCTTTTTCTTTGGGGGGCGACTAATCAGCGATTCAGCGGAAGCGGTGATTGTAGGGGCATGAGAGTATTCCATTGCTTGAAAGGTAGGCATGTAAATGGGCGCCGCAGGGACCCCGTGTGGGGGGTCAGGGCCCGCGTCCTTATCGCTGTTGGTAGAGCCAAACGGGTCTAGACTAGAGTGTTTGCCGCGAAGAAAGGGACTGAGTCCCGTACGTTTCTTGACTTCTTCGATAATGATATCTAGTCCCTTTCCGGTAACGTTTGGGCAACCTTGGGTGGAATAGATTTCAGTTTCGTCAGCGCCATCTAAAAGAACACCGCCGGCGTTGATGCGCCTCTGTAAAGCGACCGCAACTGCGTGGAGCCGCTCATCATGCGCGGCGAGAACGGAGATGCCCTCGGCTCGGCGGGCCCAATAAGAGAATTGAGTATTTGACCAACCGGAAAGCACGAGGATGGTAGAGCGTGTAAGGGTGACGGAACCTGAGGGAGAGTGGGGATACGAATGGGTCAATGACTTGAGGGGATTATACGGATGGCTGCGTAATTATAGGGTAAGCGTGATCCAGGTGCGCGAGCACGCTGATGGGGCAGAAAGGGGCGAAAGGACGTACGGGACATAACTTCGCAAGACCTGTTTGACGACCTCGACCTTTACGAGGAAATCGATTGCGGTGGCACCAGGCGGGGGACTGGCATCGTCACCGGGATTTTTCCCTCTGACGCGGACTTTTGACTTGATTGGACCCAGACGTCGCTCGAACAGCCGAGCACAGAAGGTGTTCCATTTTGCCTCGCCAAGCTGATCGCGAAGAAATGCGGCTGCACACGGGTCCATTTGGGAGGGGGAGCCGGTGACTGGGCGTTTAACCGTGGAACGGTTCTGGAGGGAAGATAAGTACCCAAATCAGAGAAAATTGGAGAGACTCGCCTCGATGTCAGCCCTGCTGAGCTCTGCAGGATTGGACTGTACGATGGGCGGTAGCAGGGTATGCGCAAGTCCCGGTTGCTTGGGAGGGGACGAGGATATAGCAAAGGGGGGTGATGCCTGATCCGGTGGACAGGCGAGGTCGTGCGGAGGCGGGAGATACGCAAGAGACTGTGCCGAGTGCAAGCGAGAGTCGTGGAGCGAGGAAGCGCCGCGGGGGCCAAGGTCCTGCGTGTGATGCAAATGTTTCGGAGAGATGTGTGGACTGTTGTGGACAAAGGTAGGGCCGGAGTCATTGTGGAGAGCAAAGTGCAAGTCGGGATGCGGGACGTGGGCGTCCTGGGGATAGGAATATGGAGGGAGGGAGTGGGAGAAGGGGCTGCATTCAGAAAAGGTGCTATAATACACAGGGGAGTCGTGAATAGATAATACATGGATGCTGTCGGGGACGGTGGTGGGGAACTGGGGCGCATAAATGTCGATGTCGTGCACGTCGTGGTCATGGTTGTGGGGATCGGAGAGAGGGGGGAGGACTGGGGGCGAGTCGTCAAGGACGTCGCTGGCGTCGAGGAGCGCGACGGAAGCGGTGGGCATGGCGTGGTGGAGGGGGGGGAGGGGGAGGAGGGGGAGGAGAGGATGGGGAGGGGAATGGGGAATGAAGGCTGTCATAATACTTAAGGGCCGATCGC
>JBBPNE010000565.1:0-17495 GCA_038090735.1 Xerocomellus amylosporus | reverse complement strand
AGCCAGACTGCTGAAATATGACCTCGCCCTCTCCTCCGCCTACCATCCTCAGACGGATGGGGAAACGGAACACATGAACCAGGAACTGGAGACGTACCTCCGGATCTTTTGTGATGGCCATCCGGAGCGATGGGCCGACCTACTCCCTATGGCCGAGTTCTCCCATAACTCTGCCATCCATTCTTCCACGGGAAAATCCCCTTTCTCGCTGATCCTTGGATACGAGCCTCGCTCTTATCCACCAATCGGAAAGACGTTCCTCCCTGCCCTAGAAACTGGCCTGTCAGATCTTGAAGAAGCCCGACGGGAGGCCCTTGCTGCGCATGAGAAGGCACAAAGAACCATGCGTGAACGGATCTCATCCAAGTTCCGTCCGTGGAAAGTTGGAGATAAGGTATGGCTGGAAGGGCATAACACAAAACTCCGCTACCCCTCTAGAAAACTGGCTCCTATACGGGAAGGACCATTCAAGATTGCACAGGTTCTCTCCCCTGTGGCGTACCGCCTCTGTCTCCCCGCCACCTGGAAGATTCATGATGTCTTCCATGCCTCTCTCTTATTGTCCTATTGAGAGACAGCGGAACACGGTCCGAACTTCACCAACCCACCAGGTGACCTTATCGGTGGAGAAGAGGAGTTTGAAATCAACCGGATCTTATCCCACAGGGGGACATGCGGGCGGAGGCAGTACCTGACGTCCTGGAAAGGGTACTCCGCAGCAGAGAACACCTGGGAACCTGAGGGGAACCTCAAACATGCACAAAACATCCTGAGAGCTTATAAGCTTTGCCACCCGAAGAATTTCCCCTCTCCGCATTCCTCCCAGTAAAACCTTCACCATGCCCAACGCCACCCTCATCCATTCCGGCCGTTTGTCTTGCTCTCAGAGACGTATCTTCCACACCACCATCCTATCCAACCCCGTCGCCACTATGTTACTAGAGACTAGTCCGCTGTTCCATCAGAATGCCACGCTGGCCGACCTCACTACGTTATTCCGCACGTTCTCCACCCTCCGCCTAGTCCATCAGCAGCTCGCTCCCCAGGACCTTCCCCACGTTTGGGCCACGTCTATGCAGACCACCATCTTTGAGGCTCATGCCCTCATTTTAGATCTCATGCACTCGGAGGGCCTAGGAGAGATAGTCGATGGATTCCCAGCCGGAGTAGTAGACCCCATCCTTCGCCCTATCCTCGAAGCCCTTACCCCCGCCCAGCGGACGTACTACATGAGGGATGTTCCAGAAACCTATTATTGTCGCCCCCAGCGCCCAGTCCCGCGACAGCCCAGCCCGTCTCCCTCCACCACCGCAGTTAATGCCCGCTCACCCAGTGTGGTATCTTCCACCTCCTCACTCGAGCCCTTTCGGACTGAACCCATCGCGCCCGTCCGACCCCGTCCTCAATCGCCTTCTCCACCTTCTCGACGCCTCCATCGCCACGGTGCCACTCTTCTTGTCGGGGGAGCCTACCTGCCGTGGTTTCCCTTACGGCTGCTGGATGATTGTATCATTGCCCAGGGACAGGAGGAACTCGCACGACGAATTGGACAGCAGGAGGGATCTGCGACTAACCCCATTGATGTCAACATCGCTACCTCTGAACCCGTTTCCGCCGTAATGCTGGCGGCCACTTCTGCACAGACTGTTACAGGTTTCCTCCTCTCTCATTGTTTATATCTTCTTTCCTTCGCTCGCCACACTCATGTCTTCATGGGTATGTTTCGCTCAGATTGGATCCATTGTCTCCTCGTCGTAGACACACTGAATCCCTCTTTCTTCGTCTTATGATCATTTCGCACTGTTCCCTGTCTACTACCGGGGGAGACACGCTCTTATCTTGGTTATCTCGTATCCTCTTATCATCGGACCGACCTCTCCTTAACTGATTCTCTTACATCAGTTACGTGTTCCTTATCACTCATAGTTCTATATGATTCTCCGATGTTCTCTGATGACGCGTCGCTTAGTACTTATACTAAACCGTCTGTACTCTGTACTCTATTCTTGATCTACGCAATCTAGCGTTGACTTGCGTCCTTGGCCGTCTGCCTCGTCCTTAGTCTCCTAGTCTCTTCGATCTCTTTGAGGCCTCTCAGTCCCTCAGGAGTCTTAGTCCTTTGATCCTTCGAGTCCCTACCTTTGAGACGTTGTGACTCTTCGTGAGTTCCTCCTCGAAGCTAGTCATAGTCCCGCTTCGACGTTCATCGACGCCTCGCGTAACAAAAGATCAAGAATCTCCCCTCGTCCCTCCTATTCGGGAGCAGGACGTCCCCCTAGTTCTTCACCACATGGAATCCCAGAGGCTTCCGAGCACCCGACGACAGTGACGAGGAACCACCACCTCCTATCCCAGTAGCACCTAGCCCCAGGGTCGGACGACGACCACACATTGCAAACCCTTGACCCATCCCTGCGTCCCCAGCACCATCAGCACCCCCAGCACCCCCAGCACCCCTAGTACCCCCAGCACCACCCACCGCCCCTATGTCTAGACCCATTGAACTAAAGGCAGCCCTCCCTGCTCACTTCTCCGGAGAACCCGCAGATGCCGTACGATGGATCAAGGCTATGAAGGCCTATTACGCCATCAACCCCACCATCTATACCACAGACAAAGAACAAGTCATGACCACTCTCAATAAGTTGAGTAAAGGACGAGGAGTCTCCTTCTCTGAGATGTGGTACGATAAGATGGCCAACACGGCCGTTCCCGCTTCCGAGAAAACCTTTGACAAATTCACCGAAAACTTCGAGTCCACCTTCTACCCATTCGACACCAAAGCCACCGCCCGATTTGACCTTACCAAACTCGTTCAGAAGTCCTTCAAACGACCTGATGGAATCTCTGACGATGGTTTCCAAAAGTATATCACCGACTTCCAAAACCTATCCTCTAGAGCAGGAATCACTGATGATGTCGCGCTCATCGACCAATTCTCCCTCGGACTTGACCAACAGTTGACCACCATGATCCTCTCCATGGCCACCATCCCCTCCACCATCGACAAATGGATCGCTCAGGCAAAAACTTTCCATGCTCAGAAAATGCGCATCCTAGCCATAAAGGGAGGAAGGAATCCCACCTCCTTCCGTTCCCCACTAACCACTTGCAACCCCGATGCCATGGACATCGACGCTGTTGTCCTCTCGAAACTCACCCCCACCGAACGTGCCAAATGCATCCGTGAAGGACAATGTTTCCGTTGCCGAAACGTTGGCCATAATGCCACTCAGTGTACCAAACCTCGAAACTCGCAGCCTAGAACAACCCCTCGCCCTCAGACCATTCGCTCTGCCGAAATCAGTTCCCCCACCCCCCCACCCCCCAGAGTCCTTCTGCCTTCGAAACCTATGTGAATTCCCTAAAGACCCAGGGAAAGAACGAAGCAGAGATCCTCCAAGTACTCCAGATGTGTTATGAAACGCCTGAAGAGGAAGTATCTGTTATTTCAACCACTGACCTGGATTTTTGAACCGGGAAGTCACCTCGATGTTACCTTCCCAGACTATCTCCCATGTACTAGTAGCCCCTGCCAATGAACGAACCCTACATTTCCCTGTCAAGCTACATGTTGGAGAACAAATCATCGAAACCTCTGCCCTAATTGATTCTGGAGCTACTGGCAACTTCATCGACCTCGGCCTCCTCACCCTAGCCAATTTCCCTTTGAAGAAATTACCCCATCCTATTTGAGCTTTCAATGTCGATGGAACCACTAATTGTACAGGTACCATTCTATGGAAAGCATCCATTCACATGTCCCTCTCTCATAAACCCGAGGACGTTGACCTTATGGTGGTTAGTCTCGGTCGCTGACAGATTATTTTGGGAATGCCCTGGCTAAAATCCCAGAATCCCCGTATCGACTGGAGATCCCACACGCTCACCTTTCCCTCGACTCTTGAACCTACTGACATTGTCACCACACAACGATACCTACTTCGCTGGCTTGAACTCAATGTTGATCTAGAGCTTTCCAGACTATACACTCAAAGATATCCATCTGGGCACGATGCGTCTCCTAGTGAGTACCTCGCCCCCATGGAATCTCCAGATGAATCCATCAACAAGATCAACATCTCCACCCAGTTGGCACAAGATGCCAAAACCGCAGACATAGAACTACCCGAATGGTGCAAAGATTTCGAGGATGTGTTTTCCGAGAAAGCTTTTGACCTTCTTCCCCCACACCGGTTGTATGATCACACCATTGACCTTAAACCCTCGTTCACGCCAAAGATTGCCAAGGTCTATCCGCTGAACCCCAAGGAGAAAGACACGTGTCGTGCTTTCATCAATGAACATCTCAAAACTGGACGCATTGTACCCTCGAAATCCCCCCAAGCAGCTCCCTTCTTCTTCGTACCCAAAAAGGATGGATCACTCCGACCATGCCAGGACTATCACTACCTGAACTCCCACACTGTTCACAATGCCTACCCCTTGCTGCTCATCCCCGAACTTACCGATGACATGAAAGACTCCACCCTCTTTACCAAGTTCAATATCCGTTGGGGGTATAACAACATTTGCATTCGCAAAACCGATCAATGGAAGGCCGCTTTCATCACTCCCTTCGGCCTTTTCGAACCCACGGTTATGTTCTTTGGTTTTTGCAACGCTCCACCCACATTCCAAACCTTCATGAATCACATCTTCGCCGATATGATCGCAGAGTGATGGCTTAAGATCTATATGGACGACCTTGGAATCCATACTCAAGATGATATTGCTCTCCACCATGAATGAACACGGCGTGTTCTCCTTCGTCTCCGGGAGCACGGACTTTCCCTCAAACTCGCTAAGTGCCTCTTTGATGCACCCAAGATGGAATTCTTGGGCATGATTATTGGTCAAGGACAGGTTGCTATGGACCCTGTAAAACTCTCCGCCATTCGTGACTGGAAACCCCCCGCCTCTGTCAAGGGCATTCACTCATTCCTTTGGTTTGCGAACTTCTATCGCAAGTTTATCCCCAACTTTTCCCATGTTGTCACCCCCCTCAACCTCCTCACTCGAAAAGACCAACTTTGGGCTTGGACCCCACTCCAACAACGAGCCTTCGACAGCCTACGGGCCGCATTCTCCTCTGGCCCTGTACTTGCCATCCCTGACGTCACTCGCCCCTTTTCCATCATGACCGACGCCTCTCTGTTCGCCGCTGGCGCTGTATTGCTCCAAGACGATGTCAACGGCGACTCACATCCCTGTGCCTACTTCTCTCGCACCTTTATCCCCGCAGAACATAACTATGATATCTACGATCGTGAACTCCTCGCCGTCATCCTCGCTTTGGAAGAATGGAAACAATATGTCCAGGGTACCTCTCACCCGATCACCATCATCACCGATCACAAAAACCTCTCTTATCTCAAGGACCCTCGTAAGCTTTCCCGCCACCAAGCCTGCTGGTCGCTTTTCCTCCAAGACTTCGACATCGTATGGAAGGTTCTACCAGGCACAAAGATGGCTCCTGCCAATGCTCTCTCTCGGCATGATCACGTTGACACTTCCTCGGACAACGCTGACATCTCTATTATTCGCCAGCCGGCCATTATCAACGCTCTCGACCTCATGCTCGCCCATCACATCCAATCCTCCTCTGCATCTGACCCTCTTGTCCTTCGCGCCCTTCAAAACCTAGATGACGGTTTCCCCCTTTTCCCTCGTTCCTCCCTTGCAGATTGGACCTTCGATAACGGTCACCTCTACTTCAAGGGTTGGATGTACAGTAGCCTTTCCAATGAACGAGGAATTCCAGCTTTTTGGTTTTATAACGAGAGTCGATGATCCGGTGCACCTCCCATTCGTTGTCTCTGTCTTCCGTGACATGCACGGGTCCCGGCCGCATAGTGGACTGTCCTTCAAGGCGCTCTTTGTATGGTTTGACTCGAGAGACGTTTACGACTGGGTGGATCTGCATAGATCTCGGGAGTTTTAATTCAACGGTGTTGGGCCCGGCCAAGCCGACAATAGTGTACGGGCCAAGCCATCGCTCGGATAGCTTTCGTGATGCACGTGTCAAACGTAGGTTTTCTGTGGAGAGCCAGACTTGCTGGCCAATGGTGTACTCGGGCGCTGCCGAGCGGCTTTTGTCGGCGTTGACCTTCATTCGGTCTTGTGCCTGTTTCATATTTTCTTTTACGCTTTCTATTACGTCTTCCATCTCCGATGCGAACTTCTGTGCGGCTGGCGCTTTATCCGAGCTAATGGGTTCAATTCCCATTCGGGGAAGATACGACCGTGTCACATCAAAAGGTGACTTCTTTGTTGAAGCGTGTTTCTTTGCATTAATGGAGAATTGGGCGATTGGCAGCCAGGCAAACCAGGAATCTTGCTTTTCAAAGCAATAGATCCGTAAGAACTTCCCAATTTCTTTGTTGACAATCTCTGTCTGGCCGTCTGTCTGCGGGTGGAAGGATGTCGATAGTTTAGTGGCGATACCGAGGGCTTTGTTTAGCTCTTGCATAACTTGTGCCGCAAATTGCGGTCCTCGGTCCGATGTAATAGAATGTGGAAGACCATGGTGCTTTCAAACGTTTGCCAAGAACAGCTTTGCTGTGTCCAGGGCCAAACATTGTTTTGTACAAGCGATTAACTCAACCTCCTTAGATAGGCGATCTACGACCGTCAAGATCGAATCGTAGCCATGGGAAGAGGGAAGATCTGTAATGAAATCGGCTGATATGTGTTCCCACGGGGCATTCGGAATAGGGAGAGGTTGGAGGAGGCCTGCTGGGGCCCGATTGGATCCCTTGAATCTCTGACATGTGTCGCATCTAGCGACGTAATCCTTGACTAAGGTAGCCATTCCAGGCCACCAATAGTTGCGCTGCAACAGCTCTATGGTTTTTTCGTATCCCAGGTGTCCTGCGACCGGGAAGTCGTGGTGTTTTTGGATGATTTCCATCCTTAGGATATTGCCTTCGGGAACGTAAAGTCTGCCGAAGTTGTCATATAGGATTCCATCGCGTTCTTCACAGATGGAGTGTTTCTTACACAGCCTCTGAATATCTGCTTCATTTAGGAGGCACGTGGCGTTGAATATTTTTTGTTTGAATATATCCCCATCATCTGCGATAAGGATGGTTGTCCTAATCTTATCCGGGGTGATAACAACGACTCCTTTGTTGTCATCTTCTATTCCCTCGGCGTGATCTTCTCTTCTAGAGAGAGCATCTGGCTTGGTCATTGTGTGGCCCGGTTTGTAGAACCACAGCATGTTGAACCGAGAGAGGTACATAGCCCATCGGGCTTGCCGACGGTTGAGATCTTGTCTCATCATGAACCACTGCAAATTTGCGTGGTCGTTCCATATTTCAAATTGGTGTCTAGCACCTTCTAGATAATGGCGCCATTGTTCCAGCGCTTGGATGACTGATAGCATCTCCTTATCTGCGACCGGGTAGTTCCGTTCTGGTGGCGTCATGGAGTGAGATGAAAAGGCAACGGGGTGCCATACGCCGTCTTTTTCTATAGATAGTACTGCGCCTGTGGCGAAATCGCTAGCATCTGATTCCAGGCGGAATTTGCAATCTAGTTCCGGGAACGCGAGTACCGGAGCTGTGGTGAAGTGTTCAGGAGTGCTTCTGTTTCTGTGAAGTTTTGCCGCTGTGTGAACGGAGCGATCCGAATAGATAGATTGATTTCTGGTGCGGGTCTTACGCTTCGCACATAAGCGTCGTCTGGGATTTCTTTTTTGTTAGAGGAATTAAGCACAGGTTTAACGTCCCTGCCGAGCCCACTAGGGGACCCTTCTGACGGCGAGTTTGAATTTGGTTTTGTTACCGCGGAATCCTCATCATCTACGATTTCTTCCACGGCGAGGTTTTCATATTGGTTCTGCCCCTTCACACACCCTGACACGTGTGTTGGAGCTAGGCTTTTCCCGCCTTCTTATCGGCGAGAGTTTCATAATCTTTGAACCAGGCTCGCGCCTCATCAAGGGACATTCCTTCTATGGAAGAGGACCAGTCACATCCTTTTCCTTTGTTATCGGTTTTGGTGCTTTTATCCTCTTCCCAGGAGACTGCTCCATCATCGGAGTCCACTGCGTGGGCTTGGCGGCCAGCTCCGCTTGGCTTTCCCTTTCCCTTTTTCGAGCATCCTTTTTGGTGACCACCTCCGAAGAAGTGGCATTCCGGGCACTGCAGTTTTGGTTTCGGGAAATCTTTGCCGAAATGACCTTCTTGCTGACAGTTGAAACATTTTCCTTTGCTGCCTGTCTTTACGGCATCAATATCCATGGCGTTAGGGTCTTTGGTTCTGACCCGTTCCGCCGTTCCTTTTTGAATGAAGCTAAGGAGCTGTTTACGAGCCCCTGCTTGCCGAAGGTCGGCCTTGAATCTGTCTAGGAAGGTGTATCGTCCCTTCTCCAAGATTAAGCGCGTGACTATTTCTTTGTCCGCATTTTGTTCCAGCAGTTCGATTTGCCGGGTTTTGTCATAGTCGGCTAGGAGGGCGTAATTTTCGAATTTCAATAGGAACGCCTCCATGGGGTGCTCCTTTTGTTTCAGGTTCCGGAGGGCTAACCGGTTCTGATCTTTTTCGTTGGTGGACCTACATAAAGTGTTTTTCGACCAGATCAGAGAAGTCATCCCAATCGGCCATTCCGACTCCCCTAAGGATTGCGTTGAGCTGACTTCTTGCAAAGTCACCAGCACTTCCCCCTACCATGCGTGAGAGCACGGCGGTGATTGCTTTTCGGTCGGGAAGTGCGTCTGCGTTCTCGTGCCGCCAGCCGCGGACACGTGTCCACCACTCTTCGAATTTCTTTCCTGTGGAACCATCGAAGTTCCCAGGGTCTGAAAAGATCTTTGATACTTTTGGCTCAGAAGGAGCCCTTGTTCCTGCAGTTGGTCCGCCGACCGGTATTGCCAACAGCTGTGCTTTTAGCTGGTCGACTTCTTGTGATAAGTTGATATTCATGAGTCTGGTCGCGTTTAGCGTATCCTGTTGTGCTTCCATGAACAACCTCAGTTCTCCTGCTAGGTCTCCCCAGGGACCGGTCGTTCCGCCTGCCGCAATGAGGGCTGCAGCCAAAGCATTTGGGAGAGAAGTCATGATTTATTTATTTAAAGAAACTTTGTGGGGCGGCGAAGTATCTGCTTAGGACGTAACGTAATCCGACTAATTTGTTCGTCGGGGCGTGGATCTCCGAGGTTTGTGCGGCGAATTCCTTTCTGATGGAACGGCCTCCTTTTGGCGATCCTTCTCTTCTTCTTGGGTACTTCCTCTGGTACCTGCTCCTCCTCTTGTCTTTCTCTCTTTACTATTACCTCGGGTAGCGGCGACCAGCCTTCCCTAGTTACGGTGCACAAATACTGCGGTTCGGGTTCTTCTTCCCGAACGGATGACCCACGTACAACGGCGGAGGATGCTAAGGGGACAGGATAACTGAGTTCCCCTGGTTCTGATGAAAGGTCGGCGAGGTCGTTGGGGTCGAGGGATTGGTGCGTCTGGATTACTGACTCTTGTGTAATCGGGGAAAGGAGTGAGGCGACGGGGTCTGTGGATCTGAGGGCGACCGCAATTGTTCGCAATGGGTCTATTAAAAACCCTTCTGAATCTCTGGGTAATACGTACGAGGAAGGCCTTAACTCCTCGTGGAGTAGTGATATGAATCTTGTGGCCGGGGACGGAGTGTCAACTGTTCCTTCTGTGGGCACAGGTGGTGGGATACCAACCGGTGCTGCTTCTTGCTCAACGGGAACTATTCCCCTCTGAGACGTGGGAAGTGCACTGCCTCCGGCAGCGACGGTAGCCACGTAAGGGTGCTGAAGAGAATCTTCAACAGGCCGGGCCGTGTCAACGGCTGGGAATGAGCGAAGTGATCTGTGGAAGGAGATGGGCACTAGCAGTAGTCAGGGCTAGCCGTGCGCCGCGATGAGGACTTGACCGCTACTAACTTGTGTAGACGCGTCGGTGGTGATCCGGTAGTGCGAGAGTAGTAGTTTAGTTCTAATGAAACAACCAAGATCTTCCGTCTAGGAATGCACTAGGGAATCGGGCTGAAGGGGTACTGACCAGCGACTAGGGCTAATGGCCAGGAGCGTTCTGATAGAAGTATGGGTAAAACCAAGAGAACTAAACTGGAGTTCTCTGGCTGGGACTTGCGCCCTTATATACTACTTTAACTATGTGTACATGTTTATACCGAATCTATCGATGAGAGTTCTAGAACATTCCGGAGTCTAGTAGCATGAGGTAGAAACGTGCATCAAGCATTGCCATAGAATGGAACAGAAGGTAAGCATGAGGCGACCGCACGGCGGTGGCAGAATGGAAGAGAAGCATAGCCATGCACTTGCACGGTAATGAAGAGAGTGAGGAGTGCATGCGGCATAGGAATGATGTAGGTGCGTGTCGAACGCAAGGTGAAAATGAAAAGTGGAAACGACTAAGTCCGTTCAAGCATGTGAGGCGTACCGAGCCGTAACATCTGAGTTGCTTGGCAACCATACGGTTGTTGTATTCTGTGGCCGCCTCAACCCACCGTCTGGGTGTCATCTCGTGGGAGATCCACTTCAACTCAGCCCGCATGTCCATGAAGAGGAAAAATTCACTGTCCCCCTGGATGAGCAACGACTGGGGGTCAATGCTCATGGTGAGGGAGAAGAGCCGCTGCGAGTGGGTCAGGCCGTCGACGCAAAACTGTGGAAGCATCAGGGAAGCTGGCGGTGGTGAGCCTCTGCGCACGTTGAGGACACACCGTCTGAGTCACCGAGGATGAGGATGAGGTCACTGTTGCTGTTGTTGCTGCCATTGTGTTTGGATTAGTGGTCATGGCATCTACAGTCGAGGACGGCATGGTGAGACTGTCATTGGAGTTTGTGGCATGGAATGATGTGTCTGCAGGCTGTGCTGACACACCATGCAATGACATTGGCTTCAGTGCGTTGCTGGGGGTGATGGTCAAAGGGAACTGAGCCATAGTCTTGAAGTAATGGTCGAGTTGGCCAGTGGGCGGCCCGGGAGAGGCAACTGATGCGACATGGGCAGGTGCCAGTGTGCCAGTGGCCTCTGACTGTGCCGCGTCCAAGTCGGAGCCCAGCTGCGCCCGTTTGGTGACAGGAGGCCTGGATGCTTTGATGGGTGGAGTTTGGACATTGACAGGAGACTTGATGAGCTTGGAGGCCGGAGACAAGTGACTTTCCAATGCCTAAATAACGATGAGCAATTCCAATTTGCGTTTCGTGGTTGTGATTGACTCGACTGGCTGGCTCGACGGCACAGGCACTAAAGGCACTGGCAGCTCAGCGCTCTTACGAGCTTCAGCCTTCCAAGGCTGATCCAGAAGGGAGGGGTCAATGTGCAGCTCCTCAAGGATGGGTCGGGTCACCTGCAGCACAAGATCGGCAGCAGCATCATGGTCGAAGCTGAGTGAATTTGTCACCGACACGACTTCATCAATCTCAATCTCTGCGAGCTCCTCTTGGATATCAATCATGCCGCCAAAAGTTGAAGCATGGTCAGACTGTGTCAGACCAAATACTTCATTCAAGTGAATGTCGGACAGTTCGGGAAGACTCTTGATGTTGGACACAAGTTTGACATTGAGAATTTCGTTGTGAAGGGTTGCAATGGCAGCAACAAGACCGACATGATGGGAACCATGTGTTGAGGTGAGGAACGTGCTGGTCCCATCAGGCTGCATCGAGTTGCGTGTGATGCCGCCATAACCTATGTGAATGTTGCAATGGAGGACGAAATCGTGTCCAAGGGCAACGAGGATGGTGATCCCACTTGGCTGGGTACGCTGGAGTGAATTCCAGCCCTTGTGTGATCCTTCGATATGGCTGCCATCGGATAGAATGTCCTGATGGAGATGTTCAAGGCAGCCCTTTCGAACATGCCGGAGCTGTTCCGTGTGCACCTAATCATGGTCAGCATAAAGACTTCGAGGTAAGAAAACCTGTGAGCTCACTTGCATCGCAGCCGCAGACCACACCGACCCCTTCTCTGTCCACTTCGTGAATGCAGCCTCGAGCTTCTGCTCTTGTTCTTCTTTATTCCAATACTCTGCGCCTGCACCCTTCACCGAGTGCTTTTCAAGATTGCGTTCGTTATGTCGGCTGCGACAGCCACACGGTACATGTTTTTTTGAGAATTCAGAATGACAGCAACATATCTAGAAATGCATAGCATTTGTGAGCTGTTACAAAGGGGGGGAAGGTATGGTAGTCATACCTTGCAATGAGATGCCACACATTGAGAATACAGTCGGTCTCTGGCAATGCGGACTGCACCGCACGACAAACTTGGCAGCAATTGTCCATAACCATCATTTCAGGCATAGGGAGCCTGAGTGCTTCATGGCGCCGCCTAATGCCAGTCAGCAACTCTGTCATTTCAGCGTTTGCCTTCGTTTGACACAGCCGCTGGATAAATGTATCAGTTTGAGGGCATCCAACATCATCTGGGTGGAATGGAAGACACACCCAGGCAACAATCTCTCCCTTTTCGTTTAGCATACTTAGAATCCCACCACGAAGTTCCTTGGACCTCCGACATTGGTTATCGGTGAGGGTTGCCTTATTGGCGGACTTGAACGTGCTATCCATGGACCCGCAACGAGCTAGTAGTTTCCATTATCAGCTACAGTAGTCGAGAGATTGAACAACACACTTACTGTTACGCGAGACGTTAACAAGCGTCGAGGCGGAACGACTGGCTAACTTCGAGGAGGAGCTCACGAAGAGTCGCAACGTCTCGAAGTAGGACTCGAAGGATCTAAGGACTAGGGAGTTCTGAGGGACTGAGAGGCCTCAAGAAAACCAAGGGACAAAAGAGACTAAAGACGAGGCAGTCGGCCAAGGATGCAAGTCAACACTAGATTGCGTAGATCAAGAATACAGTACAGAGTGTAGACAGTCTGGTTAAGTACTAGGCGACGTGTCATCAAGGAATACCAGAGAATCGGAAGGAACGATGAGTAAGAGGGAACACGTAACCGATACGATAGAATCGGCTAAGGAGAGTTAAGTCCGAAGATAAGAAGAGAAGAGATAACAAAGATAAGAGCGAGTCTCCCCCGGTAGTAGATGGGAAACGGTGCGAGACGATCATAGTACAAAGAAGGAGGGATTCAGTGTGTCTACAATGAGAAGACAATGGATCCAGTCCGAGCGGAACATACCCATGAGGACATGAGTACGGTGAGCGAAGGAAAGAAGATAAAGATGATGACATAGGAGAAAAACTGTAACACTTAGACTATAAATGATGTATGGTAGCTGTCACGCAAAGTTCTGTCCCGGCAACTGCACAAGAGCCACTGCCCAAGTCCATAACAGTCCACAACCTCATTTTCTTCTTGAGACACCATGGCTCTGAACATTCCAACAAAACAGATCACAAAGCCTATGGAAAAAGCCAAGGCAGCATTTGAGGCAAGGCTGGCTCCTAGAAAAAGGAAGCCCGAGGACAGTGATTGCAATGTTTCTAACAATGGCACGACGATGGACATGGCAGGGAAGGTACCTGCACCAGCAGCAAAAAAGGCAAGAGCAGTCCCAACAAGTGGAACACATACCATGCCTACTGCTGCTGCAACAGCCAGTAGACGTGCAACTGTGCGAACCGAAGATGAGGAAGATGCGCTGTACACTGATGCGACCATCATTGACTCGGGAGCTAATGTCCAAGTGCACTCACCAAGTCGGGACCGTTCACCAAGTGTCGAGGAAGTCCCAAGACCGGATGCTGAAGAATCCCCCGAGGAAGAGCTTAGTAAGTGACTATAAAAACTGTATTAGGCATGGGTTTGATCAGCGGCAATAGAATGGCTCCAGAAGGAATGGACCTCACCTGTTTATGCATTTTTTGACCCCACCCCGTCCATTCGCGTCATTGATGGCCGCCGTGCCCATGAGTTCCAATGTTGTGCACAGAGATGCAAGGTAAAAATTCAGCGTTACCTGGACACCAAGGATGCCCACTCTACTGGGAATATGCGAAAGCATGTCAAAGGCTGTTGGGGCGAGGAGGTTCTTCATGCTGCTGAAGAGGCCAAGAATGCGAATGAAGTTCATACGAACATTGTTGGAGGAATCCTGCGAAACGGCTCTATTACTGCAGCATTTGAACGGAAGGGAAAGGATCAGATTACTTAGAGTCACCGGCAGCATACACGTGCTGAGACTAGGTGGGATTGCTGATTTGATGTCTTCATGCTCAGCTGATGGTTGGCGGTGAAGGGCCGAGATCGACCATTGGGTGTCTGAAAGCCTGCGACCGTTTCAGATAGTCAAAGACAGAGGATTCATGTCTCTAATGAAAATGGGAAGACCTGAATATCACATACCATCTCCTGAAACCATTTCACGTGATGTCCGGCAGGTTTTTTGTGAGCACGCACAAACACATTGCTAAAATGTTGAGGGTGAGTACTTCTATCTCAAGCGCTTAGTTACACTGATGATGTACTGCCAGGAGTACGACGGCAAGCTTAACTGTACAACGGATGCATGGACATCACCCAGCCACCACGCATATGTCGCATTTGCTGTCCACTTGCAACACAACGGCACACTGCTATCTTTTCCATTAGATATTGTTGAGCTTGGAAAGGTAGCATCCTTACCTGCTTTGATACCGATGATATTCTGATCCACGGGCCCGGGCGATAGTCCCATACAGGTGTTGAACTGGCAGGAGTGTTTGCGAGTGTCCTGGAAGAATTTCAATTAACTGACAAAGTGTGTACTACCAATGTAGAGTGACTTACCTGAGTCAAGCTTACACTGTTCTAGATCCTCGGCATAACCTGCGACAATGCATCAAACAACAATGCAATGATCAAAGCACTGAGTGAGAAGGTACCGACCTTTGGAGGAGCAGCAAATCAGATCCACTGCTTCCTCCATGTCATACATAAATCTTGCAGCCAAGTTGCTGATCCGCCAGTTTGATGTACACAAAAAGTTTGCTGACGCTGTATTGGGAGGAAATGTGGAACAGGAGTGTGTCGTGTTGAGTTCCAATGAGGAAGACGAGTCTGAAGGTGCCAGCACCGCTGAAGATACAGCGGTGGATGATGCAGCAGAATTGGGAATTGATGACGAGGATGGTTGGATCGACGAGGTTGTTCTGTTCACCGACAAGGAGCGTGAGGAGCTGGAGGAGGCAATCCTACCAGTGAAAACGATTTTGGTCAAGGTTAGACAGTTTTTCGTTGTCACTCACCAATGTACTGACATCCTCCTCGAGCATTGTCAACTTTCCTTGAAGATAATCCACTCATCGACGATCCTGTTGCCCACATGGAAAGCCCTCTTGACAGAACTGAGGAAGGCCATTGAATAGCAACAAACCTGACTAAAGGGGTAAGTCAGGTTTGTGGTGTGGGGGTCTGCAGGTGCAATATGTTCATCCCCAAAGAGGATCCTGGAAGGTTAGTGAAGACTCGGGTTGTAAGGAATGATGAGGAGTAGGTGTTATAGTTGACCGCAGTTCGTCCGAAGGTAGTCCGAAGGGTGGAAAAGTAGTCCGAGCGGTGATCGTACTGTCGTGGGCGTTGTGGAGAGGTCGAGAAGGTGCAGGACGTAGTCGACGAGCCCCGTAGTGGACTCGGACATGTGGAAAGTAGGTCATAGAAGGGAGATGGAAAAACGGATGATCCAAGATGCATTCGGAAATGCTAGGTACAGTGTTTTATAGTCCGGGAATTGCCCAGGACTGTGTAGCTACTCGGAATAAGGTTCGGAACAGTAAGCAAATGATATCCAAAGTATACTAATGAAAAGGAATGCTACTAAAGGGAGTCCGACATTAGTCCGACTGATTTGGTCATAAGACTGCGTTTTTGGACTTCCGGACTTCGGACTAAGTGCAATACGGACCGGAGTAGTTCGGACTAGCGCGGGAAAGTGGGCGGAAACGCTCGGGAAGAGGTAATACAAACCTAGAGCGGCTCGGAGCTCTACACCGTCACAGTGATACCACGGGGTGTTGCAACTCGCTGGAACTCAACCTCCGACTCGCTTGAGTACGTCTTGGCCCATAGAATGGAGGTTGACAAGATTGCCCAGTGCCGAGATTTGGGCTTAAGGAAATACAAGCTGAGTGATGAGGAATGGGGATTGTCGAGCAGTTGCATAGCGTCCTTAAGGTGGGTTTGTTGTGCCTTGAGGCAGCGGCATGGTGATTCAATCAATACCAAACAAACTGCGCTCAACACACCAGATCCTCAAGGATGCCACAATGTTCTTCTTGCGCTCGACGCCCAGCCTTGCAACTGTGATCCCCGTGATGGATCACGTTGATACCATTCTCACCACCGGCTTTCTCAACCACAACTACTGCTTGGCAATTCGTGCATCCCTCAAGACAGCCAAGAAGACCCTCAACCGGTACTATGAACTCACCGACTCCTCAGAATGCTACCATATCGCCATGGGTAAGTTATTCAGTCATTCAGTGCTCACCACCTCACAATTCTCATGTATTGATAGTACTACATCCCTGGCACAAACTATTGTACTTCAAGAATGCACGGTGGGAGCTAGAATGGATTGAAACAGCTGAATATCTTGTCAGGGAGGTATTCAAACATTCGTATGCTGGAAATGAAGATAGCAATGATGGCATTGAGATATACAATCAGCAGGTCAACCCATCAATGAATATCTTCGACAACCTTACAGCGCTCGCCCCTCCGAAACCGGCCGACCTTGGGTCTGAACTTGACCACTACCTCAGTACTGATGTGGAGCATGTTGCTGATCCCATTGCTTGGTGGTATGAGCGCCGTACCATGTACCCTCGCCTCTCGCGCATGGCCTTAGACTACTTGACTATCCCTGGTAAGTGATAAGTTGGCTCTCTAACATCCAACTGATCTGTTTCTAGCTACTTCAATCGACATTGAGCGGCTTTTTAGCCGTGGACGCCTCCTTCTCTCTCACGTACGCACCCGGCTATCTACTCACTCAACGTGTGCACTTCTGTGTCTGTTACGGTCGCACTCTAGCGCCTAACATAACGGACTTAGACTTTTCTTTTTGTTTCTTATCTTATCTCTTGTCTTGACTGATAAGATTCCCTTTAGCCTCATGACAGCTATGCTGCCTTCGCACCAGGCCTAGTGCCTGCCCTTTACCATGTGCAGTGCACACCTTTGCCTCACCCCCCCGGTGCTGTGCACTTCCATGCTTCTTTCATCCATTTACCATATGCCTCATGTTAACCTTTCGTCTTTCATTAAAGGCAGTGCCTTCTTCATGGCAGTGCTTGATGCACACCCCCTATGCATGTTTCTTTATTCTTCTCTTCCATTCTGCCACCGCCGTGCGGTTGCCTCATGTCTAACTTATTCGTCCATTCCACGGCTATGCTTGATGCATGCCTTTCCCTCATGTTATCTATATTAGACACTCATCGGTAGATCCGATACAAACATATGTATATTAGTAGAGTAGTATATAAGGCCGCAAGTGCCAGCCAGAGAACTACAGTTTAGTTCTCTTGGTCTTTCCCCCAACAGCCAGTAC
>JBBPNE010000564.1:0-17525 GCA_038090735.1 Xerocomellus amylosporus | reverse complement strand
ACAGCATCACGATGGACTCACCAGCCCGACTGCTAACATAGTGTTGACGTGGCCGACAGATGAACCTGTCATCCCGGAGACAAATGCCTCCTTGGAGGCCTTGTAATCATTGTCCATCTGACCTGAACTAATCAGTACATAACCCCCATGAAAGTGTCGAGTTGAGCCAGAAGTGGTTGATTTTCAAACCACGTGACCAAGCTACGACGCGATCAGATCACATTCAGTTGGTCGACAACCAGTCGGAGTCTGCCTTCGTCATCGTTCATTGTGATAAATCAGCATGCAGCAGCTAATTCGCTAAATATCTAAGTAAATGTCTGCATTGGTCCGACAAAACTATAGCGACCCCAAGTGACCCAGTTAGCAGCAACGAGGACAACGACTCCACCGATAGTCAGAATGGGCCAATGGCATAAAAGTTCTTGTTGAACTGATACATAGGATATGATCGGACTGACTAGAAATATCGGCATGTTTGCCCAAATTAAAAGGGCCAGTTTCCGGGGAGTCTGGCATGATTGTCAGTCTGCAGCGCTTCCAAGACCTGGCAGTACACTAACCGGGTGTATCGTTCAAGCATCACCAGACCTGGGGGTAAGAAAGTAGTCATGGGGACGACTGCGGGGCGACGCGTGAGTTTAAATCTGAACAATGAGGCAAGTCACTGAGCTGAGAGATAAGTGGATAACCAGAATAAGTGATATGCGATACACACGAAGCACCCTCTTGAAAACTTTGATCACCTACGAAGATGTTACTGTGTTGTCGGGCGCGCGAGCTCGCAGGAGTTTGTGTTCGTCTAACAACAAGTTCGCCTCTGAAAACATCGTCTGCGTCGTGGTCGGCATTAAACTTGTGTCGGGCGACACGAGTAAAATCCCTCGCAAGCATGTGACAGTCTTCTCGCACTGGTACAGTGGCCAGTCGACTGCATTTCATCGCCGACGACTTTCTTGACGAAATATATTGAACCTTGCACGGACGGTGAGAACGAGCATCGCAGAACGGTTGACATTCTACCCGCGTGCGTAGATTATGCACATGAAAGTAAGTATCATGACAAGGTCTGGCGTTAGTACTAGGCGTAAAGGGCGGGCTGATTAGAATATGGTATATGCAACGAGTCGTATGACAAATGGCTAGTAACAGAAAACGTGTGAGTTGCAAGGATGATGAGTATGCTCGGAACGACCACGCACCCTACAAGCATGAAAGTCGAATGGGAGGAAATCAAAGGCAGATAAACAGCAACGACAATTACTTGATTCTAAACGGCATTTCAGATCTCCCTCCTCAAGAATAACACAGTAAACATTATCTCGCCCGCGCCCGCGGATAGCCACAGGGCTCACCAAACGACGCGCCCCTCCTCCGCTCTTCCGAGAGCGACTTCTATACCGACGGTGAACTCTGATCCAGCCTGTTCAAACACCACCTCTTTGCCCGTCCTTCCCAGGATGGTTGCATTCATGCATTTCTTGCTAGCCGGGATGGGTGAGTGGACGTGTGCATACCTCGGATATTGCTCGTGTGACGGCGCCGGAGTTACTGATACCACTAACGGGCCCTCGGGAGGAGGCGAAGCGTAGGCTTGCGACAAGTCTTCGCAGTGTTCCTCCTTGTGATTGAAAGACGTGCGTCGGGTCTTATTCGTGCTAGAATAAGACCTGGGCGTGGGCAATGAGACTGCCCTAGGCCTTGGAAGGAACGGAGGATTGGAGATGAGTGGAGGTCGGGATGACGGCGACTGTGGCGATGGGGAAAGGATCAATGACGACAATGGCTGCAGTAACAACGCAGAAGCATCCAATCTCCCCTCTTCGTTGTTCGCTGTAGCGAAGGCGTCGCCACCGACAGCAACTTGATAAGACGGCGGAGGGGTACTAGGCCGGAACATCGGAAGGACAGGAGACGAGGGTGCCGAAGTCGCAGGGGAGGTCATATACATGCTTGTAGTACGCGTACGCGGCCGCGACGGACAGAAGTAGAAAGGATCGTCCTCTTTCCCTGCGGGTCCCTCTATAAGATTACATTCGGGTTCCTGAGCTGGAACGGCATGAGGCACCGCTTGCGGGAAACCAACAGCATTGACCTGCACGGGCCCGAACGAATCCTCGGCCTCTTCCTCGTCCTCGCGCACCGGAAATAGATTCGTAACGCTGTCAGCAAAGGTCACTCGTGATGACCTCTTGCCCACTATCGTTTCCACGCTACGCCCTGAGTTGAGAATACCGTACTTACTGGGGGTAGATTTTTGACCATCATCGGCACCCCAGGCATACATCGCAAGCGGCGAGCTCCGCACAGGTATTCCAAGGGACAACCCGGTGGGCACAATTGGTCCGCGCACCCGTAGAATTCCCGACGAGGACGAGGTGAGGCCAGGGGGCTTCATTGGTGACCTGAACGTCGAGAAATTGCCGTCCCAAACCTTTCGGGCAGGGCGGTGGGTAGAATATGGAGCAGAAATCTGGATGCCTGAGCTCCAGGCGCGCCGCTTTGCTTTGATCTCGAGGGACCTCTCTGCTTCAGCGTCCATCCACTCATTCGTTGCTCCGGTCAACGTCGCTCTGACAAGCCTCCATCCCTCCTCACGAGCCCGACTCCGGACGATTTCGAGTGCGGTGCAAAGCCGCTCCAGATAGGCAAGGCGCGGAGCAATGAACTCGTCGACATGTGTATATCTGTAGTCAAAGTTCGAAGAAGGGGGTGTGGGATGTGATGCCTGGACAGGCGTTGAAGGTGCGCTCGAAAATTGGGCTGAGGCATTTCGAGAGCGAGGGCGAGATGAACTAACTCTAGACACCAAAGGTGGCTGGGGAGCATAGTAAGTTGCATCTTGAGTTGATCCCCGCATTATCTGTACAGGCGAGGCCAGGGAAAGATTTTCTCCATCCTCAGGAGTCCGGAGGTATATCTGACTGTCATCATCATCGTTGACATCGGAAGGAGCAAGAGGACACGTCGACAAGTCAAAAGCCGTGTTCGCCAGTCTACTGCTATAGTTATCGCTGCAATCAAGACCAAAGTCTCCTGGATGTAGATATTTGTCATCAAAGCTGGACGAGTGGCCATCAATGCCAAGGGTGCCGTGACGTCCCATACGATTGAGCTCAAATGTAAGTCGTTCGGTATCGTCCCAATCGTCACCGACCGTAAAATGTTCTCCGAGAAGGCTGTCGTTATAACCGTTATACTCGACTGAAAAAACATCAAACTCGTCGGAGGACCTGGGATGCTGGACATATCGACCCCATTCATCCGCTGTGATATTCACTAAGTGCCAACTCTGGAGAGACAAGACTTCCTTACCTTGCACTTGGCGGGGATAGACGACCCGATCGGTGTCTTCCACATTCAACACACCCGGGAACGGGGATGGAGCACGGCAGCGCCACTGCTCTGACCCACAGTCATCACTGCGGTCCCCAAAGTCGAGGGCATTTCTACCTTCACTATGAGTCCTCCTGTGCCTGCTCCCGCCTGTCCTTGCACTACTGACGCCAGGGCCGTGAGAGTTGGTAGTCTCAATTTCCGCCCGAACTTTACTGGCCATAGCAATCAAAGTCCATTCGGCATACCCAGCTGCAGGTAGGTGTTGAGGTGTGAGAGCTGGAAGAACGTGACGTCTCCAGACGTCAACGAGGGTTGCTCGGGCCCGCTTTCGAAGAAGATCAGGGTCCTCTGCGACAAATCTGATCTGTTGAGGAGAGCTTGGAGGAGAAGCCATGCGAGCGGAGACAGGGAGAGGAGGAAGTGGCGCTGGGGGTGGCGCACTGGAGGGTGGAGGGGGTGAAAACAATGAAAACGACTTGGGAACCAAAGATCTGTTGACCCGAGAATCAAAGGGAGGTTAATTCTTTCAAAGGACGAACATACGACATCAATGAAAACAAAAGTGACCGTTGCCTCTTGTGTTTCCCTGGTTTTGGAGATTTTGTGGGACATTTTCCAGATGGGAGATCCTCTGTGCTACCAACCGTGCTTCCAGAACAAGCACTGCCCTCCATGCTACCCCGCTGGCTTTCAGACTCGCTGCAACCTTTGACATCGAGGACAACGCCCAACAGCATTCGAACACAGTCCGAATTCATAGAGATGTTGATGACCCGACCGTCGACAAACCTCAACACAAACTCCTTTTGTGAGATGTCCATGGACACCTCGTGAACGCGAGCGACCAAACCTACTGCTCGATCAAGCATGTGGATACTCGACGGAGGCTCGAGCTGCAGAATGGAAGTGATGATTTGCAACTGTGACGACCACGCAGCAGGAATGGTCGCGCTGGGGCCGATATCATGAAGGGAGAGGACGCTTGGAAATGTTACTCCATAGAGAATTGTGGGGTGAGGGGACGGTGGGACGAGACGGATTAGCATCGCGTGGATGCACGCAACAGATTAAGAGGAAGGGTAGTATAGAGTCTAGTAAGGTGGAAAAACAAAGATCGGCAAGTGCAGCTCGCGGACGTCGTTGACGTCCAGCACAAAGGACGATGCGAGCCCGCCTGTTGGTTTTCTGTGGGCATACGTGAGTTTACGTTAAATGTTTTACCGTGTACATTGAGTTTGTTCGGAGCCGCGGTACGTCTTGCGGTACGTTAAACAGACGTTTCAAGGTCGAGCTACGGAGGTAGCGAGATCAGCGTAGCGGGTGCATAAAGGCGTACTAATTATTATTATGCAGATATCATTCAAGCCATATGCTGGATGGCTGGTTCAAGCTCACCGCTTTGGTGGGTCAGTCACGCGTGTCATAACCGCGTCACGCTCAATAAGGAGAACTACAGAACATGCAGGACACAGCACACGGAATCTAGAAGAACATCCACCGCACCAGCATAGGAGTTCGCCACGGTTTTGGCAAGCCGGGCACTCCGTCCTGTGCAGCAGATTGACGCCCAGACGCGTGTTCAGTCGATCGAGGTGCAGCACAGGGATGGCACGCGTTGGTGCTGCATTAGTCTCGTCAACCGCAAAGTTCGCATGTGTGTCACAGTGGAAGAAGGGGAGAAGTTGGATAGGGCATCGCATTGAGACGTTTGTGCCACGCAGCACGCAGAACAAATGAGGCACTGGCACGATAACCAACAGCATTTATACCAGACCCGGACGCGAGTAGGGTTAGAGCATACCTCGAGAAGCCTTTCTTTCTTCCTGTAACTCCTCGCTACTGTTGGCGCCATGGGTGCGAACCATAGTCAGCCCAAGGATCACAATGAAGAGCGCAAGCCGAGGCGGTCCCCGACGCTGTCGACGCTGCTGGGCAAGTCTCCGTCGCGACTGAACCTGCTCGGCCTGGGCAAGCGGTCGCCGCAGCCCCCAGCGACGCCAGTGACTCCGCACGCCGTCATGGTGGACCTCGTCGCTGAGCAAGGCACAGCTTCCCCGGAGGCTTCGGTGGCTGACCCGGACGAGCGGCCGGAGGTGGCCGTCGACGTGCGTCTATTCCCCCTCTTTATCTTGACTCGGCCTGATTGCGCTCTCTGCTGTGCGCTCCCGTCGCGCCTCTCCATCCTCTCTTTACTACCACAACCATCAGGACCAAGAGTCCGACATCGCGATCTCCATGCCCCAACAACTCGCGACGGTCCCCTGCCAGGTGAGTCCGCAGAATCGCCCTCACACCCAGCTGTACCGTTCCTCGATCTCTCACGTCCTACCCTCGAATTCTGTATCATGCGAACCTGATGGCGCTGACAATTTTCTCGGTCTGTCTGGTGAATTATAGTACCGCACGGGACGTACCCTCGGTAGCGGCACGTATGCAATCGTGAAGGAGGCGATTCACGTCAAAACTGGGCAATACTATGCTTGCAAAGTCATCAACAAAAAACTCATGGAGGGGAGGGAGCACATGGTAAGCACCTCCACAGCTTCTCATCGATGCTGCGGTCTGCGCATGCGGCTGCGGCGTCCCCTGGTCCCGCAGTGGTCCACGTACCCTTCCTGTGTGTGGCCCTATCCCATTCAAGCCTCCTCGTGGCAATATTGATCACCACTTTATTGCGTGCTCAACGGCAACATCACGCCTCAATCAGCCCGATCCCTTGGGCGCCCTTTTTCTACCATACCCTGAACCCTTGAATTTGCTCACGATTGTTTACCCTGGTAGGTCCGTAACGAGATTGCTGTACTGAAGCGAGTGTCCATCGGTCACCCCAACATCGTCACACTCCACGATTACTTCGAGGTGGGAATCACGACAACCAACGGGATCTTGATGCTCATCGCCACATAGACTGCGCATAATCTGTACCTGGTATTCGACCTCTGCACAGGTGGCGAGCTCTTTGACAGTATATGCGCACGAGGGCAATATACCGAAGCGTGAGTGGCGCAAGACCCATCTGAACGTGTTGAAGATCACATTTGACAACGCAGTGACGCTGCCGAGCTCGTACGCACCATCTTTGGTTCAGTCAAATATATCCACGACTGTGGTATTGTTCATCGTGACCTGAAACCTGAAAACCTTATTTTCCGTTCCAAACCTGAGAAGACGTCAGAGATCATGATCGCTGACTTTGGGCTCAGTCGTGTCATGCCGGACAGTAAACTCAGTATGCTTACGGAAGTCTGCGGGACGCCTGGCGTAAGCTCTCTTCTATCCGGTTCTTCAGCTCGCTGAGATGTTCACCAGTACATGGCACCGGAGATTTTCAAAAAGAGTGAGCCTTTCCTTGGACATCGCCTTGCATTCACTCACGATTGGTGTAGCTGGTCACGGAAAGCCCGTCGATATATGGGCCATGGGTGTTATCACATACTTCTTGCTTGCTGGTACGTGTAGCCATCTACAATGCATCTGCAGAGCCGTCTAACATACCTGCTAGGCTATACGCCATTCGACCGTGATACCCAGAGGCAGGAAATGGAGGCTATCATGGCGGGCGACTACCGCTTTGAGCCTGGTAAGGCTCTAGGCACCCCTTGGATTCCACTTCTCTGACCTCCCGCAGAGGAGTATTGGGCTAACGTGTCGGAGACAGCTCGTAACTTTATTACTAGCTGTCTCACGGTCGATCCGGAGGCGCGTCCGACAGCTGAACAAATGCTCCAACATTCATGGCTCACTGCAGAAGTCCCGCACTTCGTGGAGGCCGAGAATGGCGAGCCAGCGGACTTGTTGCCACATGTCAGGAAGGCATTCAATGCAAGGAGGACGTGTGCGTTCCGTTTCCGTTTGGTTCAGGTGAAGCGTATATTGATGATCGCACCGATTCGCGCAGTCCGCAAAGCCGTATTCAGCATGATGGCGATGAAGCGCATGTCAATCCTAGCTCAGCACCTCACACCCGAGCAGCATCAACTCAACGAGGACGTGTACCAATTCAAACAAGAGTCCGAGAAAGAGGTTCTCGAGGATGAGGATGTTTTTCACCACCACAACGCAGATTTGCAAAACGACGGAACCTTGCGACCCGATGCAATTTCCGAAAGCACCGAGCAGTCAGCATATGTCACCCAGGGACCTGCAGCAACTGGCTCTGGACCGTCATCTGACCATGTTCCCTCGGTCGTCCCTGCAGAGACTACCAAGGAGAGCAAGGAAGTCACAGAGAAGCTGGCATCGGTGAGCCTAGCTGCCAGTGCAAAGGTAAGCTGTGCACCACGAAGCCCTTGATTCTTTTCCGCCGTTTGGCGGTTGTTTTTAGGGGTGAATGATGCTTTTTTGCATTGGATGGTTTTACTGTGTTTCGGAAGCTGGCCGTTCTTCTCTTTACCTAGGATCTTTCATTTCATTTCGTTATATATTTTGCATTCGTGTGATTAATAGACGGTCTGTTTGGTTTTGGTTTTACAGAAGGTCTTTAACCGGATCACGAGGAGCGGCAAGTGAACGCACAACTGGATCTCTGGCACAGGCGTGGAATGCATCGGTGATGGGTGAGGGTGTTTTGCAGATCATAGGGCGAGTTTGAAGCGAGAGTATCTTTGTACATTTGACGACATGTAGACATATTCATGACCCGCACAGACATCACTGTGTATAGTATACTTGTGGCTCCTGTCTAGACTTGTCCTACTATCATCGTCGTGGTTGGTGATCTCGTTTCGGCAGTTCGGAGTCCCGCTCCGCCCTTATATACTGCTGGAAGGGTTTTACCACCCGCATTCATCAGATCACACAACATGCAGATAATACAATGCGCGTTCATAGAATTGCTTTTAAGTATCAATAATGACAATGATGCGATAGGTGTAAACGACAAGGGGAGTGTGAAGAACGATGGTCCATAATCATACAACTAACATGCGCAGAAAGAGATTAGGAGTGACGTATTCGTAGAATGCGAGGAGCAAGAAACCGTTCCCGACGCGTCCTCACAGGGGCTTGCCAGTCGAGACGGCGAGCGCGGTGATGAGAACCTCCCACGCGACGTCGAGCGCGCACCAGAGCTTGTCGTCGTCGATGCCCAGGGCGCACGCGTTGCGCCACAGCCCGTTGACCGCCATTGCGTGTGTGAGGAGGGTCTGCGAGCTGTGGCTGGTTGCAAGCTTGCTGGAGAATTGGTGGAGGAGAGCGAGGACGCTCTCGCTCGTGGGATCATCGCGGTAGAGCGGGTGGGGTGCTGGGCAGGGTAGGAGAGACGCGAGGAGGTGGTCGATGCGTTTGGTGTATAGGAAGGTCGAGAGCTGTGGGAATACGTCCGGGGCGGGGATGCACAAGGGTACCACTGGCACGGATACGGTGGATCCAGCGACAGCCGGACAAACGACGTCCGAGGTAGGAAGGATGGGGAGGTTCGCGCAGTGCGTTGCGAGAATGATGCTGTGGATGGGAAAAAGGGTGACGCGGCGTTTGGTGGCAGCGGGAACGTGGCGAGAATAGACAGCGAGCATGTGGGTGGGCATGTCGGAGGAGAGGTCGTTGACGACCACCGCGAGTTCTCTAGGGAGAACGTTGGAGGTGGGCTCGGCTTTGACGCCTGCGAGGACTTGAAGCATGCTAGAGTGGCAAATGAGCGACTGCGGATCTACGATCGATCGGTTGGACTTACTCAGGTCCGAGGCACTGAAGACCTTCGCGGATGTAGCCTAATTCCGTGTCTGCCAACTCGGGCGCGACGGACGTGATTGCCTCTGGCGCGATTTTGCGGAAGAATGGACGAGAAAGGTATCGCGGGAGTGTCACATTAGACATGGAGACGGCAGCGGTTGTGTCCGACACTTCCACCTCAACAGAGGAGCGGGCAAGGTCGATGTTAATCAGGGAGGGCTGATGCTTTGCGACGCTCCTGTGCTTGGCGTGCCCGACGGCATATCGAGGGTGGTGAGGTCCACCCGCGGATCGAGCACGGCGGCGGCGGGAGGAGCCCTGGATGCCACCTCGCACTTTGGACTTTGCAAGTCTAGCGGTGGGAGGGGTGTTTTCCGAGTCGAATCGGCGAGAAAAGTTGGCGGCTTTGAGGACCATGATGCTGAAGAGGCGTTGGGCTTGTTCGACTCATCGGAATGGGCGGGCTCTTATAAACCAGGAACTGGTGGTAAGAGCACTTGGGAGCGTGACAAAGTCATGCCGTGACACAAATCGCAATCAAAGAAAATTGCCGAGATAGGAAGAACACTCACAGTTTTTCTTACCTTACATGGTAATTGTTGGACCCACATGCGCCCACAGATTGCTCTCGAAACGCAATCCATCAATGCACACCACCATCGACAATAACGCACACAGCAGGACCATTGTTGTCCGCAATTCGTGGTCTCTCGAATGGCCTTGTTTCACCCGCGACGGGGCAGAACGACAGTATTCCAGCGCGACAATTGTCCACGGCCAGTCATATCAAGTGGTCACGTGACAAAAGAGAGGGCAATGCACGTGCCAACTTCCGTGCAGCGACAGCGTGTTGCGCTTCGACGAATTCTGACATCCACGGAGAAAGATCAGAGTCTTGTCGCGTTGCACTTACCTTGCGGCTTGAGAGCCCTCGTTCTGCGCGATGAGAGGACCACATTATCCCTTGAATGGGAGGGAGGTATGTACCTAGCAAGGTTTTGCTGTCAGTCTGTCCGATCCTTCAGTGAGCTGGAAGCCGACGGTGGCGATGGTCCGGACCAGTCAGGACCACTGCGCAGTCCACAGAAAGCCTTGACGTAGCATCACCTTGAGTATGCAACGCCAGTAGAACTCCATTGAGTGTATCGCTCGAGATGATTGACGCCGCGTGCACATCAAACAGAGCGAGGTCAGTACGGTGAGTGGCACTCAAATACGCGGTGAATCTGAGTAATCAGCTCTTGCTGCGTTGCATTTGGCAGATATCGATATCCGTGAGGTCGGAGCGCGGCGAGTATGGCGAATGTCTGCGTGTCCGTGCACTTGACCTCCATTAAATGGAGTGTGGTGGGCAAGTACATGGATATCGATCATTTGACACTCGCGCTCGCGTGCTCGCCCGGTACCTCCTACCTTGCAGACATCTGCAGCGCCCGTAAGGAGTTGCGAGTATGGCGACTGTTTGGATAATTGACTATCCGTGCACCCCCGTCCATTAAATGGAGGGTGGTGGTCAAGGTGAGCGGCACTCAAGGACGCGCCTCGAAGTTGGGGGACTGGCTTTTGACCGTTCGATACCTTTGCAGTAGGAGGCTCAGCAAGCTTGGCGACCGTCTTCGTTCAAGGCAAATCTATCAGGTGGGATGATGTTGGGTGAGTGGCACTGAATAGTTGCCTGAGTGTCGTCTCCAGGAATATTGTTAGCGTGGCAGAGATGCTGTGTTCAAGGTAGGCCGCAGTGGATGAGACAGCGAAGAGGGGGGAAGGGGGGAAGAGAGGGGGAAGATGTGGGACGACGCGAAGGGAAGGTGAGGGTGAAGAGGAACACTTTCTGTTTATGGAGAAAGTCGCGGTGACGATCAAAGCGGAAAAGGGGGACAAACAACCAGACATTACTCCTTCAGCCCACGGATTCGGTAAAATCAGTGACATCTACAGCAATATACAGGTGAAAGTAATCGCCCAGACTACCGGGACACAATGAATCATGACCGTGAAAATTCATCGGTGTGAACATGTCTCAGCTATTATTCTGTCCCCTTCGACGAGACGCGCTTGGCTCGCGACGATCACGTGAATACCGACGCGACAACGGTCACATGACCTGGTCTACGCGCCAAGTCAACGAGCATTGAGCAAGTTGTTGGACAACGACGGCGATTATAATATCACCGCAAGCCGGAATTCATGTCCACCACAACACAAATCTTGTTCAACTCGCCAGCACTAAATTCGCTGAAGCGCGACCAACTCGTCAAATTATGCAAGATTCACTCGCTCAAAGCATCCGGAAAGAACAAAGAGCTCATCGGGCGGTTGCAGATCCACGCAAAGACTTTACCACCCGATGATCCGCTAAGTATCGTTACTCGGGGCGATAATCTGGACGCGAAGCCCGCTGCAGACAGCGAGGACGAGGCGTCCGGTGCCTCTCGAGAAGGGAGCGTGTCTATTAACGATACTCTTGCTCGTCCCAGCGAGCAGTGGGAAGTGGTTATGGACACAATAGCAGAAGTGGACGAAGAGACACTCAGGAGTAATCGAGGTGTCTCCCACCGTCAAGTGGACGAGTTTGGCACGACTACATCCAAAGGTCAGTTCGGCGCGCAACATCGACCTTGATGAAGAGAGTCCTTTCTCATCAATCCTGTCAGCTTCTGTCACATCGTCTCTCAGAGCTATAGCAACTTCTTTGGGACTCAAACGCAATACGTCCAAAACCAACGACACTACATCCACATCCTCCAGTTCCTCTAGCAGCGAGGTTGTCCAATCGTCCTCCACCCTCCCGACTTCTGATCCAAATGGTGGTTCTGAGGAGCCACCAGCAGAACCAATCCCTGGGCAGTCGAATCTCCAGGGCCTTCCAGCACCTTCAGCCGCGCGGCTTAGTCTCTCCCAGGCACCAGCTACGACCACCATCCGCCTCGTTTCAAATACCACCACACATTCGGAACCCTTGCTGTCTCCACCCAAACTCAAGCCATTCGCCACTTCATTCGACCTTGTCCCTGCCACGCCGGGAGGCGCCGGATCTTCTTCAGTTCCTGTATGGCCTTTCTCCCCAGGTGGTGCTGCACGAGAATCCTTGTATCCCACTGTCCCAACCTTTCAAGGGTTTGGTGCCTTGATTAAGCAGTCCCCTCGGTACGACAACTCGGATATGGATATAGACGTAGACATGCCTGGCGGGCTAGTGGTTCCGTCCATCCGCGAACCCACGCCAGAGAAGGCCAACTCCAGTGCACGATTTAACACGGGTGCAACTCCCAAGTCCACCGAGAAGCCTTCTGCCGAGCCCGTTGACATATTCTCACCTGCTCCGAAGCTACAGAAAGCCTCAACCCGCTCGAGACTAGGCATTCCCAGATCCGAGCCTTTTGTGTTCGGTTCACCACTTCCTCAGCATAACACGTCGAACCTTCAATTCCGTACAGCCGCTCAGTCCGTGCTGGACGAGATGAACAAGAGACTTGCAGAAGAGGGCGTAGAGGCTGTCGACGCTAATGTCTTAAGCGATCGCCGGACTACCACCGAAGGATCGGTTGAGAAACAAGAAGGCAACGCTTCCCTTCGTGCCGGCGACATATTCGAGAAGATTCATCAGAAAGAGTTTGATAAGATGGATTCAATAGCCTCGCATTATGCGGCGAAGCGCGGTGCTCAGAGTGCCGCTCCCCAACCTATTCTGTCAAAGAAGAGGAAATCAAGCTTGGTCGTGAAGGAAAGGCAATCGAGGGTGCCGGCGGCGCGCCACCGTCCTAACGGATCCAGGGTTGCTAGCGGTGCTTCTGTGAAGACGCTCCCTGGCGGCTTTGGCGAGGAGGGTGATGAAGATGACGAGGTTGCAGATAGGCGGATGTCGAAGCGGCCGCGTGTCGAACGAGAGGAACCAGATGCCCCGACACAGCCTAACAGAATCTCATTAATTCCACCGCCTAATCCCGTGAACGAAGTTCAGAAACAAAAGGAAAGGGAGGCAATCCGTCGGAAGCTCGAGCATAACAAAGCTAAGCGCCGGAGCAGCATGGGGCGACCAAGCCTCGGACGTGCACCTCCTCGTGAGTGGCCCTTTCATTCACCAATGGCTGGCTAATGATCCGATTTGATAGCGAAAGCGAAACCCCCGCGGTCCGGTTTCTTTGCTTCTGCTAAATCACTTGTTCAGAATGTATGGAACCGAGGTGCTGGATCCAAGGCTCCATCAAACGTACCCGTTTCAAAACCGACTCAGACCAAAGATGAGACCAAAACACTGCCTAAATCCACGGAAGCAAAGAAATCAGCCATGATCCCTGGTTCCTCTGGTGCGCCACCTCTTAGCTCTCAAACGAAGCGCATACCTTCTGGCGGTAGTAATACTTCGGTACAACCCACTGCCCCTGGGCGTTCTACCCTTGCCGCACCGGTGATTTCCGGTGCAGGGGGAACCGCCACGTCTACTCGCACTTGGAGATCACCTACCCCTTCGTTTAATCCACCTAGTTCATCAACTGCTGCGAACCCAAGGTCATTGACAGTCGCCGGCTATGGTCAGTCCAACAATAAAGGTAGTTCCCTCGTTGGTTTCTCGTCCTTGGGCAGGAAAATTGGTCTCCCAGCAAACGATAGTCGCGTTCCCTCGATGGGAGTAAAGTCTAGCATCCCAGCCAACCTTCGGGAGCCTGCGGCTGGTATTCCTAGGTCGAGGACCTCGTCAACGCTCATGGCACCCACCGCTAGCTCGCTTGCCAAGACAAATAGCCACTCTCGCATTCCAGTTTCTACCGCGTCACATAACGAGAATTCGATCCTTACCAAAGGGACTATGAGTTCCAAGCAACGGCTGGCGATGTCGCCTCAGCCCAACGTTACCTTGGAGCAGATCACAAATAGTCCGCGACGTGCAGCCCACTCCCCTCGTCCTGCAAAGATATTCAGTCAACCTCTCAGTCCACCCCCAACACGTCTTCCCATGTTGTTGACCACCCCAGCGACAACCATTGTTGGCCAAAAAACCTCCTCGCCGGTGAAGCCGCCTGTCCCACCGAAAGCAAAGGTCCTGCTTGGCCGGAGACCACGAATTTCGCGTTCCAAGGTTATTGCGAAGCTGGCTTCGCAGAGAGCAGCAGGTGCTGGCTCGAGTGCCAGTGCTGGGACTGAGAGGGCAGGCGGCAAGGTGCGTTCTAGCATGAGTGCTGGAGTGGCCGGCAAGGCGAGGCAGTCGTATGCTGGCGCCCGAGGTGGAGACATGCTGATGAGCGCCAAGAAGCGGGTTCGTCAGAGTGAGCATGCACGGAGGAGAAGCCGCGCGGCTGCTGGTGAGGGACGAATGGACGTCGATTAGACCTTTTTTTTCTTGTCGTCTTGCGATACCTTGACACTTTGTTAGCTCTATGTATGGTCAGATAATACTTTTTCCTGGTCGTCTTATCGAATTTCGACCTATGTTTAGTATAACTACTTGGTATTGCGTTTGATTTATTGTATGTTATTGCGCCCGTCATCCAGAGTGTTGGAGACCCGCGGTTTGGCGCTGTACCCTGCGTCACGGCCCGGTAGACTCCGCGGTCATATCACCCCGCTTGCAAGGGTCGAAATTGTTGGAATTTCAGTGGTGGCCTTAGTCACTTAGTTACTTAGTAGGGCTGGTCACGGCGGTACACTCGAAACCTCCGACACTCACATAACTAAGAGCGCCTACTTCGATAACAAATTTACCCTTCTTTCCTTCGTTTCGCTGTCGGCAATGAGCCATGCTCAACCTGGTGCTTCCCGCCGGCGGGGTGTGGGGGTTTGAGTGTTACAGACTTCACCTCTTTTCTTGCCCTTTGTATCGAGTCCAACATGAATTGACATAATTTCATTCTGGGCTTTTGGTATTCCACGGGGAGTGTGTGTTCAGCTTCTCGATAGTATTTGAGGAGGGCTTTGCGCATACCCTCAAGCTGTGCCGCAGTAGTGTGAAAGGATGTTGGGAGTGTTTCCGCCGTCATGCGAGCGAGCAGGCCTTGTACACGCGATTGTCCTGGAGGAAGAGGGCCAGGAAAGAGCTTTTGATAAATTTCGCCATGGCCAGGAGGAAGGATTTGCAAATCGCTATCCACATGAAAGTGAAGAACCCAATTTAGGATCCACCACCACGATTCGAGGTCGTGCAATGGGTTAAAATAAAACGATTGGCGATTAGCTAGCAATCCCTCGGTTTGATCCTGGTCAAATAGGTATTCCTGCCCTTCGACTTCAGAGGCCATGAAGTTAGCCGTCCCCTTGAAGACATAGGAAATTAGACATATATGACACTAGCTAGTCAAGAGAAGCTTACAGTCCGAACATTATGACTTTCGTCAATGGAGTTCAGCGGCTTCGCATATTCTAGGTCCACAATCTTCCCTTGACGACCACAGCGCAGCACATTTCCAGTGCTAATATCGCGATGAACCCAACCAGCCCGGTGCATGAACTGCAATCCTGCACAAGAAGCGGTGAAGGGGAAGTAAAGTAGGAAAGACGAGGACGGCGAACCTTCCAACGCATGCTCAAGGGTTTCTAACACGTCGCCAAGCGACTTCAAGTCGAATATTGGTGTGCCAAATTCGGCAAAAACCACACGGAAGTGAATTTTGTGGTAGATCTGGATTCCTCCGTTTTCGATCTTTCGGCACGCTAGTATCTCCTCCGGCAATGGTCCCATAGGCATGTGCCCGGTACTACGCAAGTGCAAGCGACGACTGGGATTCTTTTCTGGATGCACGTCCAACGATTGGCAGTCATCAGGAACTTTATAGCCACGGAACAACTGTAGTGCAGAGTCGGTCTTCCCATCGATCATGACATCCTCCGCCTGAATGACCGTCAGAAAGTACTTGCTCGCGTCCTCCGCCGCGTCTGGGTGATCTGGATTACTCTCGGTTATGGCAGCGGAAATCTTGCAAAGGGTCTCATCCTCCCGTAGTCGATCATGGTCTCGCCAGGTATCCTTGATTACAACGTAATCATCCTCGGTTGGTGAGGATTTCTTCATGTCATAAGCCTTGAATACCCGCGTGCCTCTGCTCGTCAGTGCATCGGCTCCGAAATCCGCGAGGGTCTTGACTGTTCGGTAGACAGAGGGTGGACTCTTGAAAGTGACATCGTATTGAATTTCTTCACCAACTCGCACTCGTTGTATGGTTGGATCCCACCCAAGCTCGACTTCATTGGCAAAGGCCAGGGAGCAAAACAAGTAGGCGACCTCATCCACACCCTTGGTAAATAAACAGCAAATAAGTGTTTTGTCTCATCAGGAGGATGGTAGGACAGACCATGAAAAGGTCGAATGGTTCTGAAACCACCGTCGTCGCGCGACAGGTAAACCACAGGCGAACTTCAGTGTTTTCGATAGTTATGCCGAAGGTAGAACGACGGCAGGGATCCTCACGCATAATGGTGTGAAGGTTCCATACCATCTGTTGTTGGTTCTGATAGAGTGGTATGTTGGAGTGTAGTTTGGAGACGTACACAAGCTTACGCTAATGCGCTCGGCATCACGGGCATGCTTCTTGAACTCAAAGGAAACGGCGATGTCGTCCCAAGAATCTCGGTCATCTGTCGGATCTTTGGGTATACTCTTCCTCTGCTTCATAAGCAAATAAGCATCTGGGCGAGCGGTATTGAGTCTATGTGACAAAGGCAATTTTGAAGGTTTCGAGCTTAGTTCGAGAGTGGGTGATAATTGCGACGAAACTTGTTTGGCTGCATTGATGACATCGTCAAAGATTTGGTTAACACCTTCAAAGACGACTTCTTCTGGCCTGGAATCCTCGCGTGGCTCAGAATCAAAGCACACCCACCCCTCGTCTTTGGTCCAAAGGGAGGACTTGATTAAGGAGTCACGGATATCGGCAATATTGATCTCAGGGAGTTTTGGGAGAATGGCGTCCTTGAAGTCCTTGATGGGGGCCACTGGAATGTATTGAAGGTCTTTCAAAAAGTCTCCTGACCGAAATTCCGGACTAGAAACATGTTTAGAGCGAGGAACGGTATCACTTTTACGCAGCGTTGGGGATGACGTTTGCTGGTCCATGCTTTTATGTAAATCAAATCAACTAAATCGTGAACGTGAGTTGCTCAGTCTATGAAGAATCAACAATCAGCAGCTCACGTTTTGTGTCCAAGGACGAGCAGACTGTCGGGATATACGCTGCGACGGGATAACGAGAGTTACTAGGGCCGACCTGAGTCTGAATCAGTGTCCACCCCTATTTCTGGGAAGAGTCCCTGTTCTCACTGGAATTTGCCGCGCTGCTGACTAATAACCTCTTCAGTGTGGCATCTCGGCAGCGTCGTGCTTGCCAAGCACGACGCTGCCGAGTAACGTTATCGCTTGAGGACTCTCTGACGGCCGATGTGATAATTTTGAAGCCCTCTCATTGGCTGGTGAGTGTCTAAGCGACCCAAAAAAGTGCATTTAGGTCATGCCAGCCGCGTACCTTCACAAAAGGTGGGTTTTCCGTGCGTTTTTGTGGCGTTCCAAGTTGCAGATGGGCCGCCCCTTG
>JBBPNE010000563.1:0-17620 GCA_038090735.1 Xerocomellus amylosporus | reverse complement strand
CCCGGCCCCGCCCGGCCCGCGGGCGGTGTGACGGTGGGAGTGGGGGGTGTGAGCCTCTGCTGGAGGGCCTCGCACTCGGCGCGGGTGGCGTCGAGCTGGGCACGGAGAGCAAAGAGCTCGTCGCGGGCCTGGCTGCGCTCGACACGGTAGCGCTCTGTGCTGTCGCGGAGATCGCGCTCCTCCTCCTTCTGGCGGCGCACGCCCTCGTTGACGCCCTTGGTGTACACGTCCTCGCGGGCGCGCTTCCGGTCCTGGAAGGCAATCTGGAAGGCGGGCTGGTGCTGGGAGTAGCTCGCATCGGCGACGTGCTTCATGTAGGCGGAGCAGACATCGCAGCCGGAGGGGTGCACGATGCCGTAGTCGTCGAGGAACTCCCAGGGGGAGAGGAGGGTGGGGATCCCGCGGTTGTCTCGCACGGGGACGCGGTACGGCTCGTCGCTGCTCGACAGTGGGTGCATTATCAAAATGTGTCCCCCATCGGGCGCTGATATCCTCTCCAACACGTGCCCGCCGTGCGGACAGCGCCAGGCCTTGTTTGCGCCTGTTTGCTGTGTCCGTGTGGCTTGAACCTTGATTTCACCCGACTATCATCCACACCACCATGGCAGCAAGACCGACCGTCACAGTACACGGAGGCAAGTCCCCCCGCTCGTCCCCTTCTCCTCCTCACCGCCCATCAGAGCCCTCCAGCTCTCTCCCGCTCCCCGCCGTCCTCACCGCCCCCATCAGGCTCGATGTCGTCGCCCAGGTCCACAGTCAGTCCCTCGCGCTCTCCCAGTCGTCCCACTCATCGCCCCCCAGAGAGCATCGCAAAGAACAAGCGCCAGGCCTACGCCGTCAGCGAAAAGGCCGGCCACCAGACCTCCGCAGAGTCCTGGGGCACCGGCCGTGCCGTCGCTCGTATCCCCCGTGTCGGCGGCGGCGGCACACACCGCTCCGGCCAGGTACTCCCATCTCCTCTCCCCCTCCTGCCCCTCACCGTCCTCCCAGGCTGCCTTTGGCAACATGTGCCGCGGTGGTCGCATGTTCGCCCCCACAAAAACTTGGCGCAAGTGGCACGTCAAAGTAAACCAGAACCAGCGTCGCTTCGCTACCGTCTCCGCCCTCGCTGCCTCCGCCCTCCCCTCCCTCGTCCTCGCCCGTGGCCACCGCATCGAGCAGGTCCCCGAGGTCCCTCTCGTCGTCCCCTCCACCGTCGAATCCTTGACCAAGACAAAGGATGCAGTCGCCCTCTTGAGGAGCATCAACGCTTACCCCGATGTCCTCAAGGTCTCAAACTCGCGCACACTCCGCGCCGGAAAGGGAAAGATGCGCAACCGTCGCTACCGCCAACGCCGCGGCCCGCTCATCGTCTACAGCGAAGACAACGGCATCGTAAAGGCCTTCCGCAACCTCCCCGGTGTCGAACTCGCCAGCGTAAAGAGACTCAATCTCCTCCAGCTCGCCCCTGGTGGCCATCTTGGCCGCTTCATCATCTGGACAGAGGGTGCCTTTGCCCTTCTTGACCAAGTCTTTGGAACCTTTGACAGCCCGTCCGCCTTCAAGAAGGATTACATGCAAGTGTTCACACCCCTTTCCATACTCCCTTCTCACAGACACTCTAGCCTTCCTACCGCCAAGATCACCAACCCCGATGTCACCCGTCTCATCAACAGCACCGAAATCCAATCCGTCGTCCGTCCCGCCAACGCCAAGATTCAGAAACGACCCTGGACGCAAAAGAAGAACCCCTTGAACAACAAGGCTGTTCTCTTCCGCCTCAACCCCTACGCCAAGGTCCTCCGCAGACAGGAACTCCGTACGTCCCCTCGCCCGCCCTCGGCCAATACTCATCCTTTCCATCCCCAGTCCGTCAAGTGCAAAAAGAGAAAAAGGAAAAGAAGTCGGGGTCCGTTGCTGGCGAGGCCTTCCTCACCACCCTCTTTGCTCCCTAAATCGGCTCTTCTGCCGCTACAATACTTTCGTCTTATGCCATATGTCCACATGCGCAAAATTCATTGGGAATATCCAAACACCTGAGATTTGGAGAACGAATATTTGGTATATATTGATATACTGATACGGTCTGGACAGTTTCATCACCTTGCCCGAATAAATAAAAAGACGCCATCTCATCAAAATGTCGGAGGAGCTGCACCCATCAGAACTTGAAATGTCCCTCGGCCAAGTTATTAAGCGCGTCTTCTTCCTTGTCAAGTTTGCGAACGGAGAACCAAAAGACGATCCCAGCGGCACCCGCCAGGATGGCGACGATCGTGTAGTTCCATACAAGTAAAGGATCGGTAGACAACGCTGTGGGAACGAAACGATCAGATACGAGCCACCCACAACGCATGGACGACTAACAGACGAAAGCCTCGCCGATTGCAGCAGACAGCGCGCTCGTGAGGAAGAACATGGACATGACGAGCGAGCGCATGTTCCTCGGAGCCTTGGTGAACGCATACTCGAGCCCAGTGATGGAGGCGAAAATCTCGCTGAACGCGATCAAGACGTATCTGCACCGAGTCTGTCAGTTTAACAAGACGACGACGGGGGCGGCGAAGCTCCGGGCGCAAACTGCTTACGATCCAGTTTGAATCCAGACGTTGAGGGGCGAGACGAGCGGGTTCCCTTGGGCGTCTTGGCAAGTACCTGCGTATTCGCCGCATGGGCTCGTCTTGATCGTACGCTTAGCACGCATGGATCAGAATGCACTAGACGACGCGCCTTGTAAATGTAGTGCTGGACGACGGCCGCCCAAATCATGGCTGCGGTTCCGGTGGCGAAGCCCCAGGCGATTTTCTTGAGAGCGGTAAATTCCCAGCCCCTTCGTGCGAGTGCAGGGTATATCTGAGAAACAATCAGGTCTGACATCACGACCGTGGCTCGCAGCATACCATCAAGTCGCAGATGGGTATGAAGATGATGAGCGCAAACGGGTCCAGGTTCGACAAGACATCGTTGGGCAGACCGTGCGTGTTCATGGTGGCAGCTTGCGAGGTCAAATTGTTGTTCAACTGGTTGTAACAGAGCCCTTTTGCGCGTCGATCGTCAATGACCGTTTCACGCGCGCGAGATGAAAAAAAGACCCGCGTACAGTAGATCGGGAACCACGCAAAGACGCTGCAAGCCTTGAAACCACGCCGGACCTCGTCTACCCAGTCGTCGTCAAATTCCATCCACTTTGGCTTCTCACCGACCACCTTGGAGGGCTTGGCGCTCTCCCAGAAATCGTCCGCGGTAAGTTGTCTGATGCATCGGACGGGGTTCCAGCTGAAACGGCCGCGAAGCGCGTATCGCCAAAGACGCATCGACGTGGCCAGCACGGAGCCGGTGGGAGGGGAAACGTGGTATCGTCCGTGACCCAACCAGAGGAAGATGGGCGAAATAAAAAAGACGATGGTCGGGAGTGTAAATGAAAGCCAGTAACCCACATACTGCGAGGTCATGCGATGCTCAGTAACGGCCATCAGAAGCGAGGAACGCGTTTACCTTTTCCGCATAGACCATGCTGACTGTCCCAACGAGCGCACCAATGTTTATAAAGAGATAGTAATACTAGATCGGCGTGGGTAGAGCGCAAGGTGGGATGGAGGAGCACGTACCATGTAGATTCTCGAGATTGTCTTTGTAGGGTCAACGATAACACGCTCGCCAGATGTGGTGGTAGCAATGAACGGTTTCGTGCGTCGGTATTGCTCGGCGACCAACGGCGAGATATTCGCCTTGAACCCGCCAGTTCCAGAACCCGTGACGACGAGTGACAATATAAACAACCCAGTCGATGCCTTCCCGCCGATAATACCGGGGACGGCAGAGATAATCATGATGACATGTCCAAGCATGGCGAGAACCACGCTCCAGCAAACCGTCTTGTAACGTCCCCAATAGGTGTCAGCGATGTAGGCGCCGCCGATAGGACAGACATATGACCTAGAATGGTCACGTCACAGCGGGAGAAGAGCGACCGGAACTAGATGCCTACCAAAACTGATAGAACGTAGTCAGTCCAGTAGACATCTGTTGACCATCCCCCAGCGCTCCGGACTGCCCAGACGCGCCACCCGCACCGGTGCTAGAACCCGGCGGGAGTGGTTGTTGGATGAAATTCACCTGTCAAAGTGTGAGTTGAGCCACAATGTTTGGCGAATGGCACACGTGCCAAACTTACAAAGACAGCGCTGGAACCTGCCAGTGAATTTTTTGAGGTTTTGACATCACGTCAACGAAAAAGGAAAGGTCCACACCATAATACTGAGTGTTTAGAGTTTAGATCTCAACAGGGGGATCGATCGATCGAAGCACTTACCGAGAAACGCTCAGCCAACTCGACGACAGCAATCACTGCCACAAAACGTTGGGATAGACTTGAGAAAGAGGAGACCACCCACTGTATGCAGTCCACGGAATGGCATCAGACACACGGCGGAGCGTAGCCAATTCTTCTTTTGACGGGAACTCGAGTCCTTCATGGACGCTATCGTCGTCGTCGTCCATCGGCGCCGGATCCTTCTTTTCGAGGGAGATCGCCAACGAGAAAGGGGGGTCGTCTTCCGCCAGTCCAGCGGGGATACTGTGATCGATCTCCAGACCGGCCATATTTCTGCGTGATATCGCCCACACGAGTTTAGGCAAAGGAGATGATGTGATGGTATGTACAAGTTACGGCGGTGGCAAGAGGAGAATACGAAGTCCTTGCTGCGATACTAATAGTACTGTGTGTGTCTGGGTGAAACCCAGGGTTTCCGATCGGCCCTAGCCTGAAGGGGGAAAGGTGAGCTGTGAGGGCGGTTCCCGGGCCCTCGCAACAGCTTGACCGTTCAGTCGCGCGGTGCCTGCCCGACTGGTTTCAGACTCCCGTTTAACTCGCACCACTGTAGGATCTGGAACCGAGATTACACCTTTGTGCTGTATGCCGAAGCGGAGCTGACGCCGATCAAACGCGCCTGTGCGACGGGCTGGTCACCAGACTATGTTGCTGCCACAGTGACGGTCCTCCGATCATGATGCATTTGTTCCAAATTTGTCAAAACCACATGTCGGATTTCCCCTCAGCCGGCGAGTCGTCGTCGAGCTTCAGGAATGGCAATCATCCAGTCGAGGTGAGGCCGCCAAACGATTGCGGGTGTCATACAGGCCGAGAGGCTGACTTCGTTTATACTCTCACATATAGCAAACTCATCAACATTCAGGTACGTGAAATTGCGACCAGCTATGCTACTTACTCGATGCACATGTAATCCAAACACTGGGGAAAAGGACGAGGAACGTCAAGACAAAGAGGAGAACATCAACGAGCGGAGATCCTCAGTCACCATGTCCGACCGTCGAGGCGTCACCTCAAATGGGAACGGATGAGGGTGGCTTGATGTATCAAAGTTCTGTCAATTCAACATGTCATGGGTGATCCGTTCAACAACGTACATCGCAATCCCGCTTGACCACTGTGGCTCAAAATCAATTTCATTTCCATCAATGTCTTTCGCCCTGGTGAAATCGAACAATGCGAGCATCCCGGATATGGCATACCAGAGGGAGGCATCGGCGACGTGCCGTCCCACACATATCCTAACAGTCAACGTGTCATTTCAGAGCTCGTGGTGCAGAACCACCATGCTAACCTTCTGCCAAATCCGAAAGCGTAGTCAATGGTATCTTGAATTAGATTTCCCTCTGCATCCAAGAAGCGTTCAGGATCGAAATTAAAGGGGTTTGGGTACCTCGCCTCATCATGAGTCATCGCCCTTGGTCCTGTGTCAGTCGAACCAGGAGTAGAGCATACCCTAGGCGCACCAGATATTTGGCATCACCATGGCTCCTAGGTTCAAGTCAGATAAGCTGGAAACTTCGTGAGGAAGTTACTACCTTTAGGAATATGGTAACCCTCGTATACGTCACTATCCGTAGTTGCATGCGGAGTCGCTATGCGGGGCAATACGTACAAAGCTCAGGGGAATGAGGATGATAGACATCTTACATAGAGGCAGGATAGGATGCCACCTCAACGTTTCTCGCAGGACAGCATCAATATACTTCAACGACGGTCTGTCGGTCCACACTGGCAACCTCGAAGTTCCCACCGTGACATCGATAACACTCTGCGCTTTCTTCTGGACTTCCGGAAAGAGAACCATTGCAAGAACGAACACCTGAAGCGTCGACGCTGTCTGCATAACACATTGATTGCCAACTTATATGTCAGTCACTGAGTCACTCACAGTCTCCGACGCAGCTGCAAGATACGCAGTGTCAAAATCAAACAGCGTACTCAGGTATACCAGTCCTCACCTCCAAAAGCAGTTGCTGCGGCTTCCTTAATCGCCTGAAGTACGTGGGTTTCTTTATCGGAACCATTGACTCTCATTCTATTCAAGGCGTCGGAAACCATTGATGGACCTGCTGTCCCCTCCTTCTAGAAGAAGGTATCAAGGTGAGGCACCTACAATGAAAACAAACTGACCATTCTCTTCAAGACATCTTCAAATGGAGTATCTACCCATTCTTTGGACCACTCTCTTGATTGTGCAGCTTTCTTGTGGATGTCCATTCCAGGAATCCAAGAAGGGAGTGACAACACTAGTTGCTATGTGAGCACGACATTTGGCGAGGAAGCGGAAACATACAAACAGGAAACACGCTGAAGAATGCAGCGATCTCAGGCCGAACCTCCTCTAGGGCCAATTTTATGGCCCTGCTGACAACATTCACCACGGGATCGTTCTTCGACATTGTCTCATAGTCGTAGACTGCTGACATGATGATAGATGAAGCATACCTATTCCGACAAGAAAGCTGTCAAGATATGTCGGGTCCAAAAAGCAAGTACATACATATGAAGATGTTCAAGGCAGGCCTCCGGATCTTCAAAAATGGCCGATAGTAGCTCATGTGACTTGCGCTGTTGTATCGGACGATACTTTGAAGCAGCATCAGCTCTGAACGCTTGGTGAAATAGTCTTCTTTGTAGCCGCCATCTGTCCCCATAACGCAACAACACGGTATTGAAGTCCAGGCCAAACCTATGGAGAGCACTTATTAAAGTTAACGTCAATGCAGTAGGAAGAGTCCCTACAGCGCATTCGTCACTATTTCCGGTCGATCAGAGTAGATGTTGGAACGCTGTTCCAAGAGCGCTCTTGCGACCTTTTCAGAGTTGATCACGATGATCTCCTGGTTAAAGAAACTGGTGTAGACCAGATCACCTGCGAAAAATGTTAGCTATCGTTCAGTGTATCTATACAGACTAGAATTACCATAGAGGCTTGCCCATTTTGTATAAGAGAGCCATGGGGAAGCCATGTCAATACCCCGAACATTCCCCACTATTGGTAGCGGAGGGGGACCAGGCGGCAAGGGCAGAGCATGTCTCTTCCTCTGTAGCCAGAGGTACCCGACGTCGAAGGCGACACAGAGGGCGACGACAAGATAAAACTGTTGCCAATCCGACGGGGACATGGACGAGGAGAGCTAAGAAGTATAAACCACCCCCTGGCACTGATTTTTGTACTGACTTAGTCGAGCTTCGCATGCGAATGATGTGATGAAAGAAATTTTCTTTTCGATATCAAGTCCCGTGCAAATGCCTATCATATCAATCCTGGTAATAAATGACTCTCTGGTGCATAGCTGAATGCAGTCAGCCTATCAGACGCCAGAGACGCTGCCAGACTGACCAGGCATTGATCTGCAGAGAAAAGCAGGAGACTGAGCAACGACGAACTTCAGTGAACCGGGTAGTGCGTTGGGACGGGTTCTGAGCGAAAAAAAACTGTTTCATATGACCCTTAGTTGCCTTTTTTTTATCGACTTTTGAGAGTTCTGATTGGACTACCAAAAGAGCATCAAGCGGTAACGCAGCTTTGCAGAAGAACAAGCGAAAGAGCACGTAACGTTCAGGAGCAAAGTTGCAGGATCGCGCGAAATGGGAACTCCGGCAGCCTGCGGCACTTGTATGTATGTTGCGTCCGCGGACCCATTTAACTTTACAGTCATTATCGGGCTTAAACGTCAGACAGTCGGACAACCCCCACATTCGAGACTCACGACACTCAGGCAACGTCACGAGCCTCGCTCGACACGAGACGGGGCTGCGCTGTATCTCCGCCACGAACCTCCTCGTTCAAATTGATGGATTGCGCCGTCACCAAAAGGCAACCGCGCGACCCAGGCGTTTCTCGGCAACCATTGTTGTTCGACATCGTATCAATTGAATTGACCCGTAGTATTCAGATATTCAGCAAACACTCGACCAACAGATACTCCCTACATTCCAGAGCGACAGGCAACCAATTTGTACCTCTCGCGAAACTCACCCCGACCAACATGCAAGTTTGAGATTGGCTGTCCAAGTCACGAGAAGCAATGCTGCAAACACGTTTCTGCCTGCAGCGGTGAATCAGCATGGATATTTTACCGCAGGCCGAGATACTGGTTGACCTCTAAACCATGCAAGGCCTTCCAACTTTCGAGTCCGAGCCGCTTTTTTCCTCGCCGTTCGCACCACACGCCATTAGTGCTGCGGCGACCGCTTCTGTCGTGATTGCAAGCATATCTATGCCTACTTCTCGTTCCCAAACCATTTCGGTGAGCACCCACCTCTGCCCATGTCGTTCTTCGACCCTTATCGTTTCCATCGCAAGCTGGTCGAAATGCTTCCCTTTGCCTCTTCCCTGTGCATTCTCGCCGCTCTCGCCACCGGTTCCTTCGCTCTTCAGAGTAGCGCCAACATTTATGCTTCCCCTGATTCCAGCAAATCTAGGATGTACTCCAGTGCCATTTCAAGCATCATCGCTGCAGTCACCCCTATGCTGGCACTCATTTATTTCTGTCCGTTGTACTTGCTATATCGGCACTCGAAACGCCATCCAAGAACACTCAACAAGGTATCTGGAATGCGTATCCAGCAGTATGGTCCACGTAAGTCTAAGAGTCGTTGGTGTCGTTCGTGGCGGTAACCTTGTGGCTTACACGTGCTTCAGTTATCTATATTTTTCTGCTGTTCAGCAGCCTAGCGCAGGTTGATTCATTGACATTGGTGTCGTGGATTACTGAGTGACTGCATTACGAAATATAGGTCGCCGATGCAACCTGGCTTCTACTACAGTACAAGTACAACAACAACGCGCCTGATTCAACGACACGCACAGGAGTGCGTCTCCTGCTGTGAGTACACCCCGCCATTGGCTAAACGTCCACGTCCCCCCCTTGACAGCGTGCAGGTTTGCAGGATGTTGGACCACCGTCACGTCTGGAACGTATACCCTTTTCTTCCTTGACCCACTCTGGTCACGACGTCCAATCGCGTCAATTGGCACGCAAGCAGTATGGGTGCTGGTAACCTGGGTCTTCTGGGTTGCGGGCACCGGAGTTCTCAACAAGTCCCTTCCCTCACTATTCATGGATGATTCCTGCGAAGGAATCGTCTACTGCGGGCAGTTGCAAACACTGTTTGGTGAGTGTGTTTCCAATGCCTGCAGATGTCACCACTGACCATCCCCGCAGCACTCTCGATCCTCGAAATGTTGGTATTTGACGTGAATCGAGTGCTTGTTATCTGACTTGAGCACCTGGCAGACTTACTTTAACGCTTGGAATGCTAGTTATGACATGGTTGGTGTGGAGGTCTGCGCGGTACGTCCGTCAACCAGTGGTAATCAGAGCGCCCCCAATATGACACGGTATTGCTATGCATTGGGGAGATAGGGGTAGGCAAATCTGAATTGTGCAGACATAGAGCAATACCGTTCGCTGGATCGAACCCATGTTGGTTGTTAAACGACTTCTTCATACACACAAGAAACCTTTCATCTTTCAGCAGCATTACAGCATTACAATGACCCTTAGTCGAATTTATAGTTCATGATGATAGCCACTCGTTGCATCTTGTTACCAATGAAATGCATGTCGGGCCGGAAATGGGCCGTTGACCTCACTGTAAATATGTCAAAATTTATGTTCCTTTTTGATGTTGTTGGGACACTCGAATACATCGGATGATGGTTGCTGGCGCCGATTCAGCTGGGCAATTATCTTTGATTGAGAGATTTTTTTTTTCGGGTGTTGTCGGGTTCCGGATGACAGATTGGGAGTTCTCCGATTGGTTGGAGCGGAATCGCCGCGCGGAAGAAACCGGCACGATCGGGACCTGAAAGGAATAAAAAAACCCGTCAAAGGACAAACCATCATCGTCATCAACTTTTTGGTCCACCAACCACTCTAGGCTCGACGCCGTATTCGTATTTTTTCACGACCACTTAGACTGTTCCAATGCCTTTCTCTTCTGGTTAGTTCCAATCTCTCTCCATCAAACTGTGGTTGACCTCTCTGGCCACAGGTGACGCCGGCAAGGGTGCTTCCCTCTTTAAGACGCGTTGTGCACAATGCCATACTGTTGGTGTTGGTGAGGCCAACAAGGTTGGACCCAACCTGCATGGGTAAGAACGACTCGACCACCGTAGCTTGGGGGCTGCTTGCTAATTGGTACCCAGGATCTTCGGTCGCAAGACTGGACAGGTCGATGGCTTCCAGTACACCGCTGCCAATGTTAACAAGGGTATTACATGGGACGAGACCACACTGTTCGAATATCTCGAGAACCCTAAGAAGGTATGCGGCTCTTTCTCCCATGCTCCAACCAATCATAAACACCACCCCGTAGTACATTCCCGGTACCAAGATGGCCTTCGCGGGTCTCAAGAAGGAAAAGGAACGCAATGACCTCATTACCTGGCTTAAGGAAGCGGTAAGCTGAGCTTTTGGGGGTTCCGCTTCCCACCACCAACTAATCAATACTCATACCATTTCAATTCTAGACCGCCTAATTTTATATCCCATCGTCACGGACACCTCGATCCACCATCTACTCTATCACGTTGGCTTGGTCCTATTCCTTAGACGACCACTCTGCATAGCCCCTGCATAGCCCCCCACTCATATTGCCGTTGCATTCTCCACTGATACTATTGTCGGTGAAAACAAAGCCGAGGATATCACCTAAAGCCCTTCTTACCCAAAATGAGCGTGATTTTAGGTATACTGAGTCTACACCAGAATACGTTGGACCATGCAATAAATAAATCATGTTCGCAAATACGTGCAAGTACAAAGTATAATTTAGGAGGTATGACGATATTGGTGGGTTGCAAGATCATTCTCATGCCTCGTAAATGAGGAGATATGACGGTCTGACTGCATCCTCCGTGTAGCAGATCAGTTCGTCGTAGTTTAAGGAGCCTCCAAGGGCAACTTCAGCGAGTACCTGAATCATCCAGGCACAGTCAACACCCGACAGACAACTAAAAAAATATGAAGACACACCGAGTCATAGCCCGGTGGAGGTGCAGTCAGCTTGGTGTTGTCCTGTGTCATCTTATACCCTTTCCCAACGACAACTTTATTGAGAAGTATCGCCTTCTGCTTCGAAGGTTTGACGTTGCTCGAGTAGTCGTTGGATTTCGAAGAGGTCGAGGACGTGTAGACGCCCGCACCGAACCTGCCCTTCACGGTCATCACGCTGTTGATCACAGGAAACCAGTCACTTGCCTGCCCCAACCAGTCTTCTTGCCAACGAGGTTCAAACTATACGATGTACGGATGATACCACAGAGAGAGCACGATGTTGACGAGCAGAGGGCGGCGTTCCCATTCTCTCCTAGAAGACATTCCCTTGTCGTCCCATGCCAACGACGGTTCTCATTTCCAGGAGACCGGCCGGCCGCTGCAAATTTGCCTCGAGCCTCGACAGACGCTCTGTTGGTCCCCGGGGTCAGACGAGAGGAATATGTAGACGGCAAAATCGTCACTCACCGATATGCGTCATATTTCGAGATGGAAGTGGGGTGTCCAATGACTTTGTACACTCGACGCACAGTTGGACAAGCCGTCGGATGGCGCCACGAGGTCTTGAATTGGTCGGCAACTATACACGATAAGACCTCTGGGCATCGGCTAAGTTACTATAGCGTACCGCTCTTGAATGTATCATGCGCATTGGGGACTTCAACCAGTTGCGGCGCATTCTTTTCCACCTTGGAAGTACACGCCTGACTGCAAAAGTGACCCTTCTTGACAGCTTTCCCGCACAGCAGGCAGCCGTTCTTCAGTGGTCTGAAGCGCAGAGCCGTAAGTATTGCATTGATTAGATCGAATCGCGAGCGTACGGACTTGGAGGGTGCTATGGAGGCTCCTCCAACAGCTCCAGCTGCCTTTGCCTGCTGCGCGCAGGATTTGCCACAGAAAGAATGAGTCGTCTTCCCATCGTTATGCTTGGGCTTCTTGTGACAGTACTGTATGGTATTGCGTTATTATCAGCGGATTTGCGGAGACAACGACAACAAAAGGAGACATACGTCACACATGTTAGCTTTGGCACGAGGGGCAGCCTTGGCGCTCTTTCCCCTCGCGGGAGGACTGCTGCCTGACGCAGTCTTGTTCTGAATCTTGGCGGCACACGTCTTGCCGCAGTAGGAGTGGGTCTTCGTCCCATCAAAGTATTTGGGTTTTGCGTGGCAAACCTGCAAGGGGAATAAATCGAGGGTACCACACGCGTTGGGAAAGTGGCATACATCACAAAGACTGACTACGTTCGTCGTGGCCTGTCGAGTGGGTGGGGCATTGGGTGCTGGCTGGGGTTGCGCCGGGGGTTGAGCCTGCGCCGATTGTGCCTGAGCACTTTGCGCAGCTAGGTATTGACCAGCCATCGTGCCAAGCACGGAGAGTGCAGCGTGCATGGGTGGAAGTGCAGCACTCATATCGGATAAGGGGGTGTCTGCTTTCTCTGAAGGAATGAAGCGTATGAACGAGATTGGCGCGGTTCGTCAATGATTCCTCGCCAGGAGCAACTCGAGTGTGCGGATAAGACAAGAAGGATGGTTAATAATGCACAGGAGAGAGATGGTGTTTTATAGCCACACGGACGAATACGTAGCGCACGGCGGTAACTCCAACGCGAAGATGGCGTGTTCTCCGCGAGGTACAATATACTTCGTGGCTGGGGAATTTCTCCATTGTTCGTGATGTGGCCGGACGGTGTTCACGTCTGTATTTGCCGAGATAAAGCTCACCTCGACCTCGGCACAAGGCAGCCACACCGTGCTTGTAGGTGACAACATCGAACACGTGCATGCACCAGTGGGCTTTGATCCGGGGGTTCGCTCTTGACCACGCGAGGCAGTACTCAATGGCGGCGATGGACAGCACAGCCGCATCTCTGTGCTGGCGGCTGGATGCGATGCGGCGGTACTAGTCTCGTAGTCTCCCCAAGCCAGACCTCACAGCGCGTGCCTCTTTTAGACGGTCTGGTCACCAGACTAGCCAGACCTAATCCTTTGAGATCAGAAGATGGACGTTCATACTAGTACCGATAGTTGGCATCAAAGGCTTCAGTGAGCTCACATACGGCAAGTCTGCGTGGAAGGGTCAGGGGGAATGCTAGTAGTATGTTCACAGCCACCATGCACACCGCCGACGCGTTCTGACATTACAGCGCAACCCTAAACATTGCCTTGCAAATACGTAAGGTTCATGAGCAACACATTAAGTTTAGGTACCAGGGGGTCTAGTACACTACATGTATACTACAGTCGTGGATATGGCTATCGTACAAAATATGTGGGTATCAATATAAATATAAATATCCATATAATTTATGCAGCGGGAAGCAGAACAGTCAACTCTTTGAGCTTTCGCGATCATGACGCGATTGGGGTCTTAAACATCGTCTGCACAAATGCCTTCAGATTTGGTAGACGTTGTGGCTTGTCCCCGTACACAACCAGATACGCTGGACGCACGGTGTCATTGTCGTAGGTCACCGTTTCTGTTGAATATCATTCTCAGTCCCTCAGGCTGAAAACGCCATACATGGTCCGACGAACCTTCATAATTCAAGTCCCACCCAATTTCTCCGGCGACCTATGAAAAACGTCAGATAGATAGTCGTGCAGGGTATCATCCCCATACCGAATCGTATCCAGACGGCGGTGCGATTAGATCGGGAGCGTTTCGATATCTCTTGTAGGGCCTCCCTACAACAACGCGACTGAGAATCATTACCCGCAGAGAGGCACTTGGAGAGAGATTGGAGACATAATCATCTGCCTCTGGTATCTATAAGAAACAACATCCGCCAGTCATTGACTTAGAGGACGTACTCGAGGAGCAAGATGTGGTATAGATGCCATGTCCGAATCTGAACCACAATCAAAATAGGGTTGCTCCAAACGTAGTTTCACATACCGCTTGAACGAATTCTTTGAGCCTGAGAGATAGGTGAGAGTAGGTAAAGAGAAGTGAGCGAATAGACCCACCACATTTGCTCACATCAAATGAGCTGCGCACAATGGAGCACAGATAGCATTGTTCGAGACCGCAGAGGAGCACACTGGCCGAAGACTCCCCTAATAGACACATACGGTTGGTACCGTGGAAAAGGAGTTTCTCGTTCCCTCGCTTGTCTTTGGCTTTGAGAGTGTTCTGGACCCGATCTCTGTGATATATTAGGGACAAGGTTACGCCGATGGGAAGGAACGATAGATATGTACCTATGGTTGAGAAACGGATCGAGCACAGGTTCTGGCCAGAGAACCTTGAAGACATATTGGATATCGGGCCTCGCTTTCTTACGGTGACGCCACCCTTTGATGAAGAGTTGCTCGACTATATTTGTAACACATATCAGCCTTTTTCGACACTATCTGAAAGGAAGGGCACCTTCAGCTAAGCTGGGGTCATCTCTATCAAGTCGGACCAGCCGATTTCGTCGACCACTGGCGTTGGAGATGTTCACTGGGTTATCAAGAGAAAACTCGTCAGGAGGCACCAGCTTTACCCATCCGTCTTTGTTGGGAGAAGCCATGATCGGAATGAACAGACACTACGATTTGGACAGAAGGAGGAAAGGAGAGATGGGAGATTATATGTTGCCCATGGCGCACCTCACCTCCACTGCGCCTTATCCGCACAGACAATGGGACTGAACCGACCCATGTCGTACAATAATGTTGCTGCAAACGACGTGGACAATTAGTCAACCCTAGTAGCCACAAATTTACTGGTGGCACCTATCCGCGGTCTTCATGATACGTCTCCGAAATCAGCACAATTGACATGACGCGTGGCTCCTCCATTTTGCAATCAAATTTCCGGAGCTGCTTCCATCCGCTTCGCGTACGTAGAAATCCTGGTTTGTGGTGCCCACCATGCAGCATCCACGCCGTTGATGCGTGTAGTGTCTAGGCTGTCCAGAAAAGGCAAGTGAGTAAGATGGAGTAAGGCGCAGCCTTGGAAGGCACGTTGCGGCTGGCTGGCCTGTCAAGCGCCCGGTCGTGGGCTGGGTCATTCTAATGCTTGGCCCGTCCTAGGTCGTTCAGTTCCCCCCTCGCGGCGAACCCATCAGTCCATTTTTTTGTCGTGTCAATTACATCGCCTTCTCGGAGAAGCCCTATAAGAATCTCCCTTTTCGAAGGAAACTATCATTTGAACTTGCACTGACTCGATCATCTCCCTCGTATATCTTCAAAATTCTATATCTACTCGTTGCAATATTCGTGATCACGTTTGGAATGCTAGGCACCCAGCAGATCATGAAACTCTTAGGACTCGGAGGATCCCCAACTACACCTCAATCTGCCTCCGGCGAACAAAAACAAAGGCCCGTTACACAGCACTATGATATTCCAAGGTGTGACGGGTTGTTGTCCCAAACATCTTCCGCGTCTAACATGTCATCCAGCAATTCCCACCTCAAACCCACATCACAAAGTGCCTCCAACGATCACACAGAGGCGGACTATCCTCCCCTTACAGCTCCTGTTATTCCCATGGGTGCATCCATAGCTCCATTTCGAACACCAAGGATGGCGCCGGTCCTATTTTACGACAAGAACGACCCGTTCTATGAATTCACCAACTTTTCCCCGCACAGTGTCAGATATAAAGGGAAGAGGTATCCAACAAGCGAACACCTATTTCAAGCACTCAAGGTACGTGTTGTAAGCCCCCCGCTCATAGGTGCTGACGCTGGTTCTTGCTCTCTGTTCTCGATGGCCATTCGTTTAGTTCCTGGACAACCATCCCGAGATCGCGGAGCGGATTCGGAAATGCGGTGAAAGACCGATGCTGGCTTTCGATGAAGCACACCGGTACCAGCAATTGGTGCGCTCGGATTGGAGACAGGTCAACATAGAGAAGGTACCGTACATTCTGTCTAGTGGGTGCTTTCTGCACAAACGGACATTCGTCGTGCAAATTAGATGGAAATTGCTCTTCGCCTCAAATTTACTCAACACCCCGACCTCAAAGCGTTACTGTTAGGAACGGGTGACGCTGACCTCCTAGAGGTAAGAGGAGTCCTATCGTTTCGTTCCGCGATGGGATTCAACGAAGTTTTAGGATTCCCCACGTGATTATTTCTGGGGAATTGGCGCTGATCACTCTGGCCGCAATGAACTTGGAAAAGCCCTCGTCAGGCTTCGGGAGGAAATACTTGAAGAACAGCATAACCCATCCCGGATTCCCACTGCCCGACGAGATACTATTCGTTTATCGGTTCAAGATCTTACTTCCCTTGTGCCCACTTGGTCGACTTCCAGTGCGCCGAGATTTTTCGCGCCGTTTCTTGGGAACAGACCCACCATTCCACAAATATCTTCCCCTCAGGGAAATGGACTTTGTGAGGTATGATTGAGGACCTGCGCCAAGGTAGCAGCACGTCATCTGATCGATAGTCAATACAGTTTTGCCAGGAGAGACCTAAGTTCCAAAGCCATCCTTACTGCGGGCGGACATGCGCCGCAGAAGCAACTAAGATGTGCAGCGTGCGTACTTCAATCCCCACATCTTCATCATATTCACGTCGCGTATCTTGCGTCTTCTCTCGCAGTTTTGTCGCTCAAGGCCTCGCTTTGGGAAGGATCCCTACTGTTCAAGAACCTGTGCAGCCAAGGCGGGTGCAGTAGTTTGATCCCCCGAAGCTAGTTTAGTGGGCTCAAGATAAGGATATCGTTTTGCGAATTATGACTCATATCCTAGTACCATCCTATTTTCGTATTTATCATGATGTCAAGGACCAATCAATGTGTTAAGGTATGCAGGAGAATGTATCCTCGAATAAACCTCTCGCTATCCTTGGCAGGACCGAGCGCAAGTGCCATAGACAATTTGGTGTGCAGCGTAAGCACGAGACTTGGATGGCCATGCATCATCGATGAAGAAGGCGGAGAAAGTAACATGGCGTTGCTGGGGCTGCACTCAGCGCCTACAGAGATGGCCATGCTTTCCTTCCTCGTTCTTCGACCACAAGAAGGTGTCAAGGCGTGTGTGGAAGGCGTCTCATCGTTGCGCACGGGTGGAAGATCGGCTGGCGTGCTTAGTCTAGGATCAAGGGTAATAGTCTTGGCAACAGTCGTGAAACTAGGACCCTGTTACACTCTCGGGGTACTCTCGCGTGGGGGGGAAGCAAAGGAAGAAGACTGCCAGCTGAAAGTTTTCTCGGAAGGGGATAGGTTGTCGAACATTTGTGCAGTGTCCCGCATCAGCAAAAGGATCAAAATCTTGCAAGGCCTTGTTTGGCTTTACGAGGTCCCACCAGGCCATGCAAGGCTGGTATGCCTTGCATGGCCTTGCAGGGAAGCACTCCGAG
>JBBPNE010000562.1:0-17632 GCA_038090735.1 Xerocomellus amylosporus | reverse complement strand
CTCTAGTTTTCTGAGCAGACGATACGGCGCTCGTCGAAGCGTCGGATTGGTCAACCGAAGACGCCAACATCGCGAGCGAGGACAACGTTGGCTCGGATGCCATCGTCGCGTCCGGGTCCGTGCGTGTTAACTCTGGGGCACAAAGTGGGGTTCAGGATGCGTTTTTTTCGACAGAGATGGGGGAGTCACACCGCGTTTGTGTGGGATGGCGGATTTGTGGGATTCTGAGCAGGGATCGGGGTGTGAGATGCGTAGATGGGCAGGGTCGCGACGTACTGTTTCTGCCCATCGTCGTCCTGAAAAGGAGTTTCCACTCTCCGCACTCGGTCCTCCTTTCTTGTAACCAGCCATTTGATAACCGACTCACAATACACGACACAATCATAACTGAGCGACGATAGATTACGACTTGTTGGGATCTTGCCTACTGGAAGTGGGCTGCGTCGATGGGGGTTTGGAAGATGGTACCTGAGAGGTAAAGGCGTATCTAGGGTAGTTGAGGGGGTCATGTACGCCATCGAGGGGTTTGAGGGAGGGGGAAGTACCGGTTTGCCAGTGGATGGCGATGGATAGCGCGCTGACCGTATGACGGCGGCTACAGTTTTCGACGGGGCCGCGGAAGGGTTGGGATTGGCAGTGGGTGGTGGTGTCGACTTCTTCGTCACTGAAGGAAGTAAAACCACTTTTGCGGATCGGTCGGGGTGAGACAGTTGGTATTTGCCGCGGATTTGCGTGTCGGGATGAGACAGTTGGCTGACAATGACATCGGGCGGGAAGATGGCCCATGGGAGCCTGTTCACCGTAGCGGGTTTTGCCACAGAGCTGGCGTGTCGTGTTATCGTTAAATTAATGTTGCGGTCTAGTGCTTGTGATTGGTACTTACGGAGCGGGAATAACCCTAACCAAATGTATCACGGTAAATATTTGACGCGTGGCAGTAGATCCGACATAGAAAGGAAACTATGGTCGACGCCATCCAGAGAAGGGTGACGAAGGAGAGGAGCGACAGCAATACTTAGTACGTTCATGACAGCACGGCGGTAGAAAACGACTAGACTGCGACAATAATCGGTCAAGCGCCACTGGTCAATACCCAATAAATCCTTGTCCTAATCGATGTCATCCACATCAAACTCACGGGGCCAGGACACGAGAAGGGAACGGAAGCATGTGTACCACGGAACGGCCTGCTTCCAGTTTTGGGAGGACTCCCATCGAGTGTCGTGCAATGGAAACGCGTCTTTTCTTTCTCTTCCATGGAAAGGAAGCCAGTCCTGAACGAAAGTGGTAGATAATACCAGAAATATGTTTACTTTCGGAACACCACGAACTTATACCCATGTTTCATTCGCGGAGCGACGACGATGGTTATATATACCGCCAACCCACAACGCATACCCTTCACTTATCAGCCTCTCTTTCACTTGTGTTTCTCCTCAGCAATACAAACGCACACACGCACGCACGACAATCATCCGTACATATGGCCTCGTCTTCCTAATCGCGCTACATCACCTTCGGCCACATCATGACGCTTGCCAAACAAAAATTCCATATCTCAGTGCCATACGCTTGTGCTCGATGATATTCTCTTTGTTTCGCTTGCGTATATCTGCACGCATTTACACCACCAGTTTATGTCAAAAGACAGAGGCTCATGACTTCGAATTCGCCACCAAATGTCGAAACGTTCGGCAGATTCGTCATAGCAAGGGCGACTCCAACCGACAACTTGTTCGGGTGTTCGGAAAATTCCGAGGTTCACCTTACCACGTCCTCTCCAGCAGTGGAGTAGGGACAAATGCATACAATAAAAGCGAGGGAGAAGAGTGATATACGAGCAAAGTAATAATAATGACGGTAAGAGTGCTTTGTAGATCCTTACATGAAAAACGTTGGACGACGTCTTTCCAACCGCGCACAGAACCAAAGAAAAGCTTCGGAGCAATTGTGGTACCTACCCTCCGCAGCCCTGATTTCCTGTGCCCACTCTGAAAAATCCTCTTGGCTAGAGATAGAAGCTGCAATATCCAGATCCCGAATCATTTCCATCCTCAGGTTTGGACTCTGCCGGATGCAGAATGCGGTTCTGAACAAGATGTGACGCGGCTGACGCGTCTTTCGCAATTGGGAAACTGTAAACTTTCCTCGGTGATGCTTTCAGAGCTTCGAAAAGTGATCTCGAGGCGAGTCAGATTTTCGAAGTGACGAGTAGTGCTCAGCACCTGAGAAATGAACGGTGACGTTGTATGTGCAGCTGCAAGCATTACCCCGAGCGACCGCACTGCTCCGGTATTCTGGAAGTGCTTCGCGAGTGCGGAGACGTACGCTGGAGGTCCGGCTAGATGGCTTAGGGAAGGGAGATGGATGGAAGAATATCGTGCAACGTGCTTCTGCGTCACGTTTCCGGAGCCGTGGAGAGTGAGTCTACGGAGGGTATGACGTCTCAGGAAGTCCAAGGTAGTCTTGATAGGACATGCGCAGTCTAATTCGAGATCGGTCAGCTGGGGAAAGGTTAATGAGGATAATAATTTGCTCCACATGGTGCGACCGAGGCCTGTACTTCGGAGGGAGAGGTCTCTAAGTGGCGAGTAGCGGAGGACGCCAATCGTAAAAGGGATGAGAGAGTGAGAGAAAGCCAGGTGGCTGTCAACCCAAAAAGTCTCCAGATTGCTGGACAAAGGATAGGGTCTCTTTGGAAACCCGACGCGCACGTGATTGGGGGGAGTCGGGGAGGTGTGAGCAAATGATATCTGGCAACATCTAGAATCTATCATAGTCTTCATGACCATCGCGATCAAAGGTGGCGAAACGGAATTATTGCAAATAAGAAAAATGCAGAGATCATTGCCTGCCCGTGGGGTTCGCAAAAAAATGTCGAGGGTGCGTAGATGCACATCGTTAGTCGCGTGGAAAAGGATGTTTTTCGGAGGCACAAATGACTTCAAGCGTCTCCAAACCAAAAGCCCTGCCATATCCTTTCCCTCGACTGAGAACCAGTACTTGGAAGGCTTAAATAAGACAGCAGTAAGAAAGCGGGGACCTGAGATTTCTCTGAAAAGCACGGATACTTTGCTGCAAGCATTCAAACAATCAGTATCTAGGTGGGTTGTGATCTCGTCAAGAAGTTCGTTAGGGAGTATAAGTATTGATGTCCGAACCTGTTTTCGGGGTGAGCGGATGGATTAGAATGTGTTGTGTTACTCACTTCTGGAGGGGATGACGCAACAGATTTACGAGGTAAGAAACGAGCTACGGAAGCAAGGTTAGCAACATCTTTCTGACATAGATAATTAAAGCTGAGGGTTTGGCAGTCCAAGGTTAGATATCCGCAGCTGAACAATTATGATGGCGATTGGGTAGTTTGCGACTTTCTTAGGATGTATGTAAAAAATACTTCCGGGCGACCGATGTAGAGAAAGGTTCAAATAAAGGACATCCTTGTATTTCCTGGGCTGATAACTTCCCCGCCCCCGCCCATCAGTCACCCTCAGCGCTCGACAGTATAAACACAGACACAGACACAGATACAGATACAGACACGCACTTGCTCTGCTTCGCCTTGTCCTTGCCTTTACCCTCTGAACCCCTCCTCGCCTCCGACGTCCCAGATCCAACACTTGGCATATGTCCTGCTGATCGTCGTGTAGAGTTTGGAGAGGACGTTGCGGGAGTAGACGTCTCGGATCGGTCGGTGCTGCGGGGGTATGATCAGGAAGCGCATGTTAACCCTGTCCATCATCCCATTCGCCAGACCAACACGGAACACGACAGAGGGTGGAGGGTAGGGACGTACCGCGCACGTGCGTCCCGCCTTGGCGCAGGCGTCGCTTCGTCGTCGTCGTCGTCAATCACGATCTGACCGATCTAACATCCAAATCAGTCCCTCCATCCCCAACAAAGATAAAACAATCGCAACACATACGCAGCCCGCTTTGGAAGCGCCCTCGTCGGCGCAGGCGTCACCCGTTCCACCCCGTCCTCGTCGTCGTCGTCGGAACCCGACACCCTCCGCCGTCTAGCGGTCAGTCACCCTCCGCGCTCGACAGAATATACACGAACACGGACTTGCTCTGCTTCGCCTTGTCCTTTCCTTTCCACTTTGAACCCCCCCCCCCCTCGCCTCCGAGGTCCCGGATCCAACGCTCCCATCCTCTACCACGCTACTTACCGTCGCCTCCGTCATCACGCTCTCCGATCGCCTATCCACATTCCGTCAGCACACGTCCCCAGCACCACTGCCCACGCGTGAGCGAAAGACAGGACTACCCACCGCTTCCGCCCCCGAGTTCTCGTCGTCTCCACCTCCTCCCCATCGTCCAGCGGCACAATCTCGTCCGAAAAGCGAAACAACGCGTCGAGCTGCTCGAGTCGTCAACATTCCTCCTCGCTGAATCCAGCTAGCTTGTCGGCATATTTCTTGCTGATCGTCATGTCGAATTTGGAGAGGGCGTTGCGGGCGGAGACGTCTCGGATCGGTCGGCGCTGTACCCGAGGGGTACGATCAGGAGGGGAAGCGCGTGTAAGAAAGAAGAGATACCGTAAAGACATTGTGTACCAACAACTTGAGCGTTCGAATCTTGTCGTCGTCCACCGTCTCGGGGAGGTGCAGCCGTCCCAACATGCCTATAATCTGCGCAGGCGACACCATTTCTTGGTCGTCCTCCGGATCACGCGTCGCCACCGCGAGCTGTTCGAATATCGGTACCGAAATCTATCCCTATCCTCGTGCGAGTTGGTGCGAGTCGGAATCAGCGCAAAAGACCGATCCACGTACCTGGCGCATCCGCTTCTGGTTGACGCTCGACGAATAACAATACGCGGGGAAGAAATACGCCAAACATTGTCTCAGCTCTTGATTCTCGGCCGTATCGGGTGAGAGATAGGCCACCACGAGACTCTTTGGGACCTGCCGTTTCGGACGTGTAGGAAAAAGTCGACGCCAAACACAAACGCATACGTTGGATCAGCTTCATGATATGTCATTGAAACGAGAGCGTACCCCGATGGCACCCCTGCCCAAGAAATCCCCTTCGTGTACCATCAACATGTCAAACACGATTTGCAACACGCGTGTCTTGAGTACTTTGGGGGAGGATTGCACTTGCGGGAGGAAAAGCCGGAAAGAATTGAGAGCCATCCTCTAGAGATCAACATCAAGTCAGTGCGATGGATGTCTAAGACTCGAAGGGCTGATAGGAACGTACTGTATTTCGCAAAGTGTGCGACCATCCAACTCGGTGAGGATATGGACATGGACAATCTTGTCCTTTGTAACGAGTCTTGTCTCTCCTGGGCTGAATACCATATGATGTTGCGTGAAGAATAATAAGCAAGGGAAGACAATACAAGGAGGCTTGACAACGCACCAATACGTACTCATGAGGCAATCGTGCCTCCATTTGAGGTCCAGGAGGGGGGAACGCTGTTGAGGATCGTAATTGTCACGATTGGGGTGTTCATTTGTGCTATTCTGTAGATAATCATTTAATCTATTACAATGATACGGTACTTGCTTGATGGGAGAGTGGGAACAGTGCGCGTGTGAATTTCTCGGTCGTAAGTAGGGACCAGCGATTTCAGAGTCAGCCGCGACTGACTTCGTGGCTGACTCTGAAATCGCTGATCCCTATTTACTGTACGACCCCGGAATTCATACGCGCACTCTTTCCGCTTCTTCATCCTCACCACTTCCGTTCGTACTACCGCTCCCACTACCACTTGACTAGTGTAGTAAATTAACCAATAGTAGTCGATAATTTAGTAGTATCTCATTAGTCCCCGTCCAACTTAAGTTCGCTGCATCTGTGGGACGAAATATAACCACAGTTACATTCGTTACTATACCGTTCCAGAAACAATAGGCGACGGTGATTTGCAGCATGATGCCGACACGGTCCCATTGTCGCAAAATCGATCCATTGCAGGATGAGTATTCAAACTCTTTGTCTTATTGTTTACGCTCATTGAATTAATGCTCAGTAAATGCCCCTTCGTCGATCCGTCGAGCGGACAATTAGGATCAACATACTTGTATCGTGAAGCAAGTCGGGCCATGCTTCAAACATCTCTCTGTTGTACCGATGTCCTCTCCTATCAACCTGAGCTGTGTAAGCGATATACATATATTTTACCGTTCGATCTCATGCTTGTATTGGTTGCGCAGTTGTACCTGAAATTTACTCTGACGAGACATACCAAGGCTGTGAATGCCCTGGCAGTAAGCCCTCATGGAGCGATTCTTCTAAGTGGAGGTAGTGACAGAATCTAAAGAAAGGGCGGGAATTGCCCAGTGCTCAGCCGCTGCCAAAGGGGGGCAAAGACGACTATTATTCACCTAAAGAAAGGGCAGGAATTGCCCAGTGCTATCGTACATTAGCTAGGGATAAAAACTAGTAAGTAAAAAGGAACTCAACTCAGCCGCTGCCAAAGATGGGTGAAGACGACTGAGGGGAGTATAACCGAACTGAAAGTATATATACTGTGGGCGGAGGTATACTCGTGTTATGTTATCTGTAATATGGTAATGATGAACCTGAATGAAGGTTATAAAGTATAGAGTAGAATAAGCAAAGAGAGTCAAATGATTAAGCGAAACATGTCATAACACTTCCGGTGCTTCCGACATTTCCGGTGCTTCCGAGTCCGGAAGAGCACGAGAAAATACCGGAAGTGGTTCTGAAATGGTGTAGGTGCTTCCGAGGTCGGAAGCATGGGAAAGTTTCGGAAGCAGTTCCGGAAAGAGTGCTTCCAAGTTTTCTGCTCGGAAAGAGTACTTCCGGCAACGGAACTCGGAAGGCCCGGAAGTGTCCTACTTATGGTTGAACACTGTCAGGTAGGCTCTGCGCCTCCGTTCTTGTTGTGGCTGTCACTGTAACTTCTTTCTTGTTGTTTCTGCTCGTCGACTCATTTCCTGCAGGCATTCGAAGGCGTGAACAGATGCATCATCGTCACTGGGACTGCTTTGGACGGTCACAGTAGCGTGAAGGTGTGGGGTCAGCATTCTGAAGTGTGTAATTTCTTCATCTTGTCCCCAGAAATTATGCTAACGATTCCTTAGAAAACATTGCAAACTCTCTCGTCCCTCCCTGCAACTCAGCCTTCGCCCAGGGCTGGTTCTATTGGTCAAATGATTTTGTTCGCTATCATCTGCATATTTGTGAACCTCGCCATGAGGTTTCTTTCCCCATATATTCCTGATGATATTTCTGTCATAGCTCGAGACATCGGACGATCTGCGAGCAACATGCGCTCTTAGTCAATATTATCTACCTATGTATCACTCCCCACTCTTCCCCACTTATCTCGGGGTTGTTAGCTTCAGCTTGAACAACTGTATTAGGAGCATTAGTAGGGTCTGAAAATTGTATACCACGCTCCAATCTCCTGTACCCCACTCAATGGAAGCAACAATTTGTTGCATACATAAGCTTTATTGACTTCCCAATTTAGGTCGTCCCACACCACAAGCGCGCTGACTTCCAAATTCGGCGGTCCCTACAAAGCCGCAGCTAAGTGGTCTTGCACTTTCTTTCTGCTCAATCATCAACACCTTGCTCAAGCAGGTCTATCTTCTCCCCGAAAATACAACCTGTGAGACGTCGACAAGGACGAACATTGCAATGGGTGAGCATCCCAGGTCCCCCATCAACGGCTCTACTCATACCTTGTATTCTACAGCTCCCGATGTACCTTCCCTGATGGATGATCCTCAAGTGTGGCACTACATGATGCAGTGGGCGAAGGGTGAGATCGAGTTTATCCCGCTCTCCCAGAAACTCGCAGAGATTGGTCACTACAAACACGAAGATTGGAAGTCTTTCTTCGACCAGCTCTTCAATCACTCGGAAGACGAAGACATAGTGGGGGCAATCACTGTGGTACAAACTGCCATGCGTGCCCGTGGTCTTATCTTAGGGTCAGAGCCAACTGGCCAGCACCCGATACCCGGTGAGTCGTAGTGGACTTAGCTGTATAGTTTCTGATGCTATTCATCGTTGTAGGACCATCAAATGCCTCGGGGCGTTGTCGCAAGGCTCTTCGGGACTTGGAAGATCCACCGTCTCGCAAACGTCACAAGGTTGGTTGGTCACTCACTTAATTCCCTTGAATGTGACTAATTGTTCTCCAGGTCTCCAAGAAAGGAAAACGAGCAGAACTTAGTGCACCACGCCAAACCTCTCGCTTTCTAGACTTGGAAGCCCGCGTCAGCGCAGGAGAGGATGAAACGTCAGAGGAAGAAGGGAATGGTATGTTGCTGCAATTGTTTTTCCTTTCCAACACCAACACATTTTAGATTCCTTCATTGTTCGCGATAGGGAAAATGAACTGAGCGCAGGACCCAGTTCCCCGGCCAGCAAATCCCGCATTTACCCTGTCCTAGCACCTGGCCTGTCTAGATACGCTCAAGCGATCAATACAATATCACAACACTATGGAATTGATGAAGAGACGGAGCCTGAAGAGACGGAGCCCGAGGAAGGAGACATCAATTTTGAAGTGTTGGACGATATTGGTCTGTGGAAGACAGTTGGTGACTGGCTGAGCGGTGCGCTCAACTTTGAAACCCTCATGTGCAAGCTGGATTTCCAGCATGGCAAGAATGCAAAAATAGGTTATTGGGAGGATTTGGTCTCAGAATTAGCATTTGAGGGCGATTTAGACAAGTGAGAGGAGAAGTTTAAGGCGATCTTGCTCCCGGAGCACCATTGAAGGCTTACCAGCTTCAACTCAGCCTCTGTCCAGTCGCTCAAGTCCCCTTCACCGCCGAGATGCTTACCACGCCCCTCTACCTCTTCGAACATTGCTGAGCAGATGCCCCCGGGGCCGATCAAAGTTTGGTCGGTCAAAATTGTCCCCGGTAAGTTCCACTTTCGAGATATTCATTTCAGCATCTAACCTCCACTACAAAGCCAGTTCCGCCAAGTATCTTGCAGGGACGTGGAATAAAGCAAATTTCACAGCCTCTCTTACAGATGGACTACCTGGCCGCGTGAGCATATACGCTCCCGATACAAAAACATTACTCAACCATGTCCCCCCCTCTCACACGGATTGCGTGCGGAGTTTCTCCCTCATTCCCACTGAGGAATGTATACCCCTCGACCGGATTTTCGGCAAGTCCGCGCCTTTCCAGCATGGTGTATTGTGACGAAACGCGGGCGGTATAATGGCGACCTGGGGTACATGATCTTCTTCAACGCGCAATCTGGCCTTTGTGACTTGCTAGTGGCATCAAGAGATCTCCGTTCCCATCCACGGTGGGACGAGGACGACTTGATCGGCATGGACCCCCATGCTCGCCGATTGTCTTCTCTGGAGAGCTACATGGGTACTTGGTTCACTTCTCTGCAAGGTCATCCAACCTTTAGATTCCAAGGCCATCGGTATGTTGCGGGTCTGTTATTCATTCAGCTACCAGAATCACAAGTCCGCCCATTCCCCACCCCTTCTCCTCATCAAATGGAGCTTCATGTCAAAGCTCAAGTCAATCCACAGTTCGTGAACAACACCCATAAACACTACAATCAAAGGTTCTGGAAAAGCTCTGACCGCGTGGTGGTAAATGACGCGAGCCATTTTGATCTTCACGCGATACTGATGTCCGTTGACCTTCGAAATAGTTCTGCGATTGTGGAGCCCCTCCTGGAGAAGGGGGAGTTGATTGTACCCCTCACTGCTATAGAAAGGATTTATCGAGTGGGTGATCCTGTATGGATCATCACTGACCCCTGCAGCGACCTGCAAAATGTCCATCACCACAACATCGGGAAGTTCGGAATGGTCACAGAGGTTGATAGCTTGACTGGGGAGGTTACTTTCCTTGACACGGTTCACTCACCGGTGGGTTTCTCTTCTCATTTGTTGCTAGATGAATCCTACTTAACTACACACTCTTCAGATTTGCGCTCCCTCCTTCCTTCTCGAATCATTCTCACCCAATCAACCCATTTCCACGCCCACAGATCAACTCCCCGAGGAAAACCATGACAATGTCCAAATTGGTGACACCGCTGAGGTAGTATCTGGCCCTTATCATGGATTCGTCGGGACCGTCGAGCTTATCTCTTTGAGTACAGTCTCTTTACGGACAGTTGTTCCCGCGTCTCCCTACATCACAGTCACAGTCACGTTGGCGAACTTCCTACCGCCTTCAAATGCCCTCAGGTATTCGACTGAGAAGGGTTATAATGTCAGATCCGGAGATGCTGTTGAAGTTGTATGAGGACACTGGATAGGCAGAAGAGGGGTCATCGGGGAAATCGATCTTCAGAAAAAGATATTGGAGGTGAATGTGTGGGCCGACTCCGTATATATCAGCCCTCCTCTTCCCCTCGCCCACTAACCTGTTTACCAGGAACATTTTTTTGTGCCCATCACACATGTTGCACATGAGTCTGTGGTGTCTGAGCTTGATGAAAATCGGTGATATGTGGGAAAGGAGGTCCTTATTCTCAAAGGTCACTACAAGGGTTGGCGGGGGACGCTCAGAAGTATATCGAGAGATACGTGTGAGGTCGCTCCAGGCAATGTGCCCGTCGGCATTTTCATGAAAAGCGATGTTGTCATCAAGTAAGTGTCCGTTCACACGTTGATGCTTCCTAGTACTAAGTTGTCCAGGGGTTGTAAGACCACTCTGGGGGGAATGGATCTGCCTCATGCCCTGCTCCACGCAGTTGTGTCCGCCTTTAGAAGGGGCGATATTCCAGAGCAACCAAGCAGTAGGCAGAAAACACCTCCCCCAAACCCGAACGCCTCGTTGGATCCTCCGGATCTGTCGACCAACGCTTGGACGGTGGATGCTGACGATGCCCAGTGCAGTTCACCGATTTCACTGTTAACAAATTAGTTAACTCACCCTCCCTTCTTTACAAGGCCTGATGAACCATATGTAGAACTTGACTTTCTTTTACGCCCTGAGGTGAAAGAGAACCTCAAAATGTATCGCGCGGTGTTCAAGATCGGGGTTGGTTGGCGCACTGGCTGCGAAGGTCGTCACTGCGTAACCAACATCCCCGACCCTTTGCAATCAGCGTCAGGTGGAAATGTACCATCCTCCCATCTCGCTGTCTCCCTCACTGCGAAGACAAAGGAGGCCAGAACTCTCCAGGAGAATATCCACGAAATGTTCCTCACCCCTTTTGCCCCTTCCAAGAAGGGCACGCTTTGCATGGTCATTAAGGAAGCTGAAGACCGAAGTGATAGGGAGAGAGATGGGGAATCTGTTGGTACGGTACTGAGTGTAGCCTTTTCATCAAAGAAGAACCGACGTGTCTCGGTGGTCCGAGTTGACGGCTCCGCACCGAAAGAAGCGGAACGGGCTTGGGATCGAGTGATTGAAGTTAAAATACCATACTGATTCTTCTCCCCTTCGGACGTATGCTAGCTGTACTGTATATTGATGTGCCTGTGCGGAATAGACTAATCAAGTTACCTTGCTTGGCAAGGTTTCTCCTGGGTCTTATTGAAGCCATTTTTTTTGTTCACATGATACTTACGTAACTATTCCCTGTTTCGTTGGCGTGTCAGCACTCTGATATGATCCTGCCCACGGCGCATCTCCGTTCCCGCTCGATTACAGTAATCGTTAACATTCGAGAGACTGTAAATGTCGCTGTGCTTTCTCTGCCCAAGCAAGGTTTCTGCCAACCCTTGTCGGCAGTTCCCGAGTAGGCGAATGGTTTGAATTATATATGTACTCTCCAATCTGCTCTTCCCACCTAGAACTGATCTCACTCCTAAAGCTAATCCCACTCATAGCCACTACGCTCCCACAGGTTTCAAACTCAGATACGGCTGAGATTTAAGAAGTGGCGTACTGAGTCTGAAATTGGCTGTCCCTACTTGGGGTCAGCATTTTCTCACACCACTCTTTCTGCTTCCCACATCACAAATCTCATATGTCGATCACTTATAGTCAATCTATAGTTATGTATGTACATAGAGTATCCCACTGTAAGGTTAACGGAAGGGACCATATCTGTAAGGCGAACTTAGATGTATGAAGTGCCATCTTATTAAAAAGACAATATGTTTCTATCACTATAACTACACCACTATAACTACACAACACATGTTGTCAAGGGAAAAAATGAAAATGAAAGCCCATCGGGAAACCCATTCAGCACTGGTATGTTCCCCAGCATCCTATTGTTGCGCTGACATTATCCAGTTGAACAATAGAGGGCCAGGTTATAAGGTTGTTATCAGAGGTATGTACTGTAATCTATTGCACTCATGGCATCGTTTGACAACCCAGAATCTCCCCAACCTCAAAACTTAGCTTTGTCCAATGCAATGCGCACGCTCACAGCAATCTCCCAAACTGTACGTATATCTGATTATGGCCAGCTGCTGGAATCCTTATTGGTTGAGCAACAGGCTGGGGCGTTCACAAAGCGAAACATGCAGGCGATCAATACTGCTCTCAGTTGAGCCCCATTGGTCGAGGCTCACTGTGCAAGCCTTGAGGCTCAGGCAGCTGTTGATCCACTGCAGCCACTATACAAACCATACCAACCATATCCATGCTTCCGCAGGTTTGGCCCCACTCCGCCCACAAAAGCACAGACAAACAATACCACTACCCCCTCGACCATCCCCCCCCAAGCATCTGATAACAATGCAACTGGTCCCGCTCCGCCCACCGAAGCACAGACAAACAATACCACTACCCCCTCAACCATCCGCTCTCCTCAAGCAGCGACTCTCTCCCGCAATGATTCCATGAGTGCCTTCCTTACTGCTTTGTTTTACGCCATCGAACAATCCCATAGAACGGAGGCCATTCCGACTCATCTGAATCACCGTACGTGACGGCTGTATCCCGACCGTCATCTCTTAGTCGACTTCAGAATTCGCGTGCGCGCAGCAGTCGGTCCTCGAGCCCTGTATCTAGTCCGTTTCCAGAATCAATCCCCACTTCACTAGCTAAACATGTTTCAGTGTCGTTTCGCCCGCGAAGATGTTCCCCAATCTGGACTGTGCCTGCTGTAGGCAGAAATTCGATGACATTCGCCCCTCCCACCTCTTTCTCGGAAGAGGAGGAAATGGCTGTCGAAGTTTTAGCCCTTCAACCATGCTCAACTGGGCCCGATACTGCGATGACCCCTCAACCCCTCACGGCAGGCCAGCTCAACCATCTGCCTTCGTGCACTCCCGTTACAAATATTTCCAATATAGTCCCCACCTCTGTCGCCTCCACACCTCTCGATCGCGATATTGCGATGACCCCCCAAACCCCCATGCCAGGCTGCCATCTGCCCTCGAGCACTCCCGTAACAAATGTTCTCAATGCAGTCCCCATCTCCGTCACCCCCAAATCATCTCTCGAGCCTCCCAATGTTCCCAATGCAAACAAATCCAACGCCATGGATTTTGATCTTGATTTGCCTTCCCCACCTTCCCACTCGACATCATCGAACCTACATCCTCCCACTTCTGGTTAGCCATTGCAGATCCCCGAGTCTTTTGAAAGCGTTATCCAGCGCACTGTCATGGAGCGGTTGACCTTGAATTCTACTGAGTTCATCCAGCCGACAGTCTCCGGGGTGGTCGACGCCTGCATTCCCCGTTTGGTGGAATTGATTGACGCTAAGATCGCTACCTTTGCTTCTGACCGCACTAAAGGTTCACACACTCCATCGGGTTGTGGAAATGATGGTTGGGAAGGTGACAGTGAGGACAAATCACCATCTCCAAAAGGCAGGAAAAAGCCTGGGCCTCGCGGCCACGTGAACCACCTTCATGTATGGCACACACTGAAACCTGCTCATCAGCTAACACCTTCTCAGTTGGCCTACAGGAAATACCTCACAGAGAAGGGTGTGATGACAACCCGATCTTCCAAAGGTTTGATCCCGTGCAAGCCCCTCCCAATCAAGTCGAGGCATTCAATCAAGATGGGAGCTGTCCACCTACCATAAAAAATGTCACTATTGATTGGACGACTTCATTGAAATCATCCCCTTGGAACCAAGAGACAGTACACTTACTAGCAGCGGACTTCCACACGAAGATCAAGATAGGAAAATATCCAACCATTGTTTATGATGCCAATTGCATGAGTGTTGATGCCCTTGGCCGTCTTTGCGTGCAAAAGTTGTCTCGGACCCACAATGCATGCCGACAACAAGCGGAAGTAGACTCCCAGCCTATAGAACGACGACAAGCCATTTCGAAGCTAAGTGCCATCCGAAACACCCAACTGAAGAGTGACAGATCCACGGCTCGGAGATTGGACATACGTTATCAGTCTTATGTATGTATGTCCACTCACCCACCTCCTAGACATTCACAAGACGGCGAAAGATTGCCCAGGAGAATCGCTTCCGTGATTCTCCGAACTGGGACGCAATCTTTAGGATCATCGATTGCCTGGGTGCTGAAGGAATGAGTGGGGACAAAACAGACACTCCCACAGGGGTGTATCCAAAAGTGGTGAGGTGCATTGAAATCCCATGGATAAGTCCTCATATCTCGCAGCTGTTCGAAGCTGTAGACTCTTATGAGTCCTCACTTCGAGTAGAGAACATGTGCTCACATGTAGGAAACGCCCCACTCCATTATCAATACGAGCCATGCTCGAAGAATATTTGAGCCAAGGCGATCCCTCACCTTCCACGAAATTGGTACGATGACGCGTGGTTTAAGGGCTTGCTCGCTGGACAACGCACAGTCCCCTCTGTCATTGCTGATGTCGAGATACCTACACTGGTAAGTGCCATCCTTTTGACGTGTGACTTGGAGCTGATGGAAATTTCAGAAGCCCTATCACTGACGGTCCTCCGGTCCCACTTGAGTGGACCCCTGACCGGCCCTCTGACCGGCCCCCTAGTGGCCCACTCATACATATTCCGCAACAGAGGGAAAATTTGTAGATAAATAAGATCTGGAAATTTATTCATGTAGTAATAGTCAGAATATGTATCAGCTTCACATTGTAACTCTGGTACCGAGCCCGAGTTAGAATCTGACCCCGAATATGTCCGAAGCTGAATATGTCCTTCGGACATATTCGGCAACAAATGCCAACTCTGTGGCAGCAACAAATTTGATATTATATTTTGAATATCTCGTGCAATTTGTTAATACGACAGACCCTTAGGTATTGTTTAGGATAAATTTGGCTATATTATTCTTCCTCTTTCGGAAGACTAAGTTTCTCGTACAGAGTCAAATACATTTTCTCATGATGTTGTAGAATATTTATTGTAAACTTATTGTTTTTCCGAGGTGGAATTTGTTTACAACTATGTATCGACTAAGTTGTTGGAACTCATCTGATCTTGCCCGAGGTGATAGTAGTAGTAGTAGTTACTATCGTCCAATTTGGTATCAACACAAACATTGCGTTGAACGTTGACTCAGGCGTACTCCGCTCTGAGGTACAGGATATGGAGCTAAGGAGCCTATCTGCAACTTGGAATGCCACGAAAATCCACCAATCTAGACGTTTGGTGACTTCATTCTACCTCACTATGGACAGTAATAAATGGCAGAGGAAAAATATTTGAATCCGAGGACATCCAGTTCGAAAATGTCCCGATCGTGACTCCCAATGGGGACGTACTGCTCAAGAGCTTGACATTCAACATTGATGGCTGGAGCAGTCGATTTGTTGAAGTGGCTTTTATCTGCCTCCATCACCATTTGGAAACCCATCTTTCCGCTTCTGACCACTCTGAAATAGCTTTCTCCCCAATCATACCCTTATAAGTGGAGGATTGCACCCCCAGAGATGGATGGAAGGAAGGAGGAATCAGTTCCATATGAGTCTAGGATTACGCCCCTGGAGATGGATGGAAGGATGGAAGGACGGACTGACAGACTGATGAAAGGAAGGACGGACGGACGGAATGTTGGAAATGTGCATTCTGTGCATTTACTGTAAGACCTACAGGCAGGCATTTCTGTGGATGTACAATCCCACAGTGATTAGCCCCCCTGGCATTGACATTGGTACCCTGACCATATAGCTCAGTGGGTAGAGCACCTGGTATAAACCTAGGAGGTCACCGGTTCAATCCCGGCTCTGGTCGCATTTTCTATACGGAAGGACTGATTATGTAAGCGAGCCACACACCTGGATGGAAGTCATGTAAGCGAGCCAAGATGATATGACCACCATTTGAAAGCAAATTTGATGCTGATCACAGCCACGATGAGCTCATCGACCCAATGACTACATTTCCTATGCTCGACCACGCTTTACAAGGCCTTGCAAGACCATTTTGCCAATAGATTTCGCCATAGCTATTGGCAAGCTTATGACCACATACAACCACCGCCATAACTACCATTTCGCACGACCTTCAGACCAGGCTCAAGGCGACCAACAATTTCAAGCGACATCTGAGATTTCAGCGCTTTCCCACCACCAGATTCACACGCAAAATTAATGCAGCATGGCCCATGCTATGAGCCAAAGATTGACTATTCTTCCGGATTATTCCGACCACAAATCATGCACAAATTAAATAAATACTGCTACACCACCAGCAACACCAGGCAAAAAACTAGCAAAACAAATACAGGGCCAGTCTGAATCCACGCAGGGTTAGCTTAGCGTTAACTGCTTGGGATGGGCCAGGATCGTATTGTCTTGCCACGGGGCCTGGGGGGAACCCCCTGTCTGAGCTTAGGATCACAATTTACCATCAAATCACTACCCAATGTTCCAACATTTTCGCCATACGCCCAGCCCAGCCAAGCAAATAAACCAAGCAAAATCAACAAAAAAAAACCCAGGGCCAGTCGTTCCCGCCACCAGTCACACCCCTGCTTCCCAAGAACAAATCCAAGTCAAATTCAATAAAATCAACAAAATCCAGGCTACACTCTGACCAGGTTTTTGCCATACCCAAGGCTACACTTGCTAATCAAATCAACCAAAATCAACCAAGACCAGCCACCAGCCACACCCCCACTCACCAAAATCAAACATGACCAAAATCAACAAATATCAACAAAGCACAGGCTACACTTGGACTAGGATTCCGCCATACCCAAGGCTACACTTGTGTACACCACCAAGTACCATTTCATAGACTTGACCATGCAATACCAAGCCAAGCAAGTGTATTTCACTAATAGATTTTCGCCATAGCTATTGTCAAGCTTATCATCACACACAACCACTACCATTACTACCATTTCGCACAACATTCAGACTAGGCCCAAGGCAACTGAAGATTTCGACCAAAATGTGATATTTCAACACATTCCCACCGAAGAAATTACCCAAATAAATAGTCATACATAGCACACAATATAAGCCAAATATCCAACAGGGGGTAATAAAACTAATATGTAGAGTGATGAGGTGGGCTGAAAAAATTCCCTTGACTGGTAACAGAAAAAAGGGGACAGCCAATCTCTTGAGCAAGGTCACTCAGACAAGATGGATGAGGGCAAGCAGGACTGTGATCGAATTGTCATCTTCTCTGCATTCCTTTCTTCTAATGCAGCCATTTGTGATGTAAGATCTATTTCTTTATTATATTGCTTTCAATTTTGGGATCACTGACTTGATCTAGGTGTTGGCTTTGTATGGTGTCCAGGCGGTTGAATTGAATGGAAAGACCCCTCTAAACAAGCGTACCCTTGTCCTCAATGCTTTTAGGTCCTCAAC